>JAAEAF010011201.1:0-18417 GCA_011037195.1 Triatoma infestans
GAGTAATAGAAATTAATAATTACTTTCAAAACAAGTAGGTTTCACATTATAGAAATGCGATAAATGATAGATTTTACTTCTTTTTTTTTTTTTCATTGCCTAAGAGAAAACTATTGCGAAAGTATCAAATTTTTTTTAAAACTTAAGTTTTCACCGGAAATAAGTTTCGAGGTTCCCATTGAAGACGAAAAAATCTAGCACTCACATGACTTTCATTTGCAGCTAATATTATTAAACATGCCTTTGGCGCAACAGCCCATGAAGAGCAAGATATCAATTCAGTTCCTGTTAGTACAATAATTATAAATATATAAATTTTCAAATTTTCTTATATTCAAATTTTGTATTTTTTTTTCTTAATATAAATACAGGGGTGGTACGTGGTAGTAGGATAATAAGTATCTACTTTACTACTACGCTTGGCAGGTATGGAAAAGTGATTATTTCTATTCTGGCTCAACCAAAAACATTGAACCAATAGTATTGAACATTATTTGAAATTTAATGCCCCAAATTGCGCGCAAAATCACTTTTATTATTTTCTTTTTTTGCTTTAAATGTTTCAATGTTTTTTATTTGTGCATTTAGTAATACTAAGTTTAAAAGTAAATCTATAATCTGTAAAATTGCACAACCAACCAGTAAACCAATTTATTTCAAATTTTAAATTCTATCAATGCTTCTATAATGTAGATTAATGTGATGTAGGTGGGCAAAATTATAAATTATCCTGAAGTGAAACTTTAGAAGAAAATATACGTAGGGGGTCCTAGGAAGAAAAAAAATCCAAGGACAGCAGAGTTGGACTTGAACTCCGGACCTCCGCATGGGAATCCAAGTACGCTAACCACTTACAGAAAAACATAACCCCACCACCATTCCACAAAAAGCCGTCGTCAAAGGAATTTTTCCAGAGAAATGTTTCAAATAAAAGTTGTAGTTATTTACTCGTATATGGGTTATACATGCTAGGTTTAAAGAAATCGTTGGGAGTAAAACGCAAAAATGTAGGAAAAAATAAAAGTCAAACACACACACAACTTTCTCTTACTCCATCCAGTTTTCAAAACTGTACCTACTAATTGACAAATTTCATAGTATGTGCACCAAAATTTGATAAACATTCTTTAAAGTCCGTTGAAAACTGAATAAAATGTTCTGTAAAAATACATTTCTATTTACTAATTTCCTTGAAACTCAAAATTTTGGCCATCTATTTATTTTTAATTAATTTTTGTTTAGATGGTGGAATAGTATAATTAAACTATGATAGCACTTGGAATTTTTCAGAGAAATGTTTTAAATAAGTTGTAGATCTAATTGTTTGTGTAGTTGATATAACCAAGTTTGAAGAAGAAGATTGTCCGGAGCCATTTTTGAGAAAATTGCAAGGAAGTAAAAAAAAAAAAAATATACCAGAAAACTGAAAAATATTTTTCACTAAAAAACGTACTTCCGGTTTTCTGATTTTCTGCAAACACGAAATTTCAGCAACATATTTAATTCTAATTAATATTATTTAGCTGATAGAATTGTGTAATAAACTGGAATAGCACTTTAGATGACCTCTCACTCACTCCCCACCACTAAAAGTGCCCTTAAATGCATTTTCTCGGGAGAAATGTTTGAAAAAAAAATTGTAGATCGTTGGATAAGTAGTTGATAATATACCAAGTTTAAAGAAAATCTTTAGAGCCATTTTGGAGATAATTGCAAAAAAAGTGAAAAAAAATCATTCAGTAAAGTGGTACTTCCGGTTGAGGAATTTTAACCGCTGACCTTGCTGTCAGATCCCATACTGATAACCCAAACGGAATATCAAGTTTGAACTTTCTTCGATTTTTCGTTTTTGAGCTATGGTGTTCACATACATACATACATACACACACACACAAGCAGACATTTGCTAAAAAACACTTTTTTGGACTCAAGGGACCTCAAAACGGATATTTCCGGTGAAAAATCGATATCGAAAATTTGGCAAGATTACAATACTTCCTCTTACTAGGATTAAGGAGAAAGTAAAAAAAAATTTGGTAAAGGGTTATTTCCGGTTTACCGATTTTGATCAAAATCTTCTTCTCTCCCATGCTATTCACTTAAATTAATTCATACGATCGCAGTACTTCCTCATACTAGGTGGTATTCTTATTTTTAAAGCAAAAAGTTTTGTTAAACACTTAACAATTTTTTTTTTTTTTTTAATCCTTAATAGTACAACTTATTCTCGTATATAAAATGACGAATAATTTAAGTATACGAAGTATAACTCAATTCCTAAAATTGTACACGCTCCCAATACTTCTTTTTAAGATCAATCAGTAAAAAAAATCTGGTGTGAAATACGACCAATACGACCTTCTCTCACTGCAATTTACAAAATTTTATTTAAATTCACCAATTTTCCTCAAACTAATATAACAAGTTGGTGGGGTGGGGAGATCTAAACTTTAAGATGACTTTTTTTAAGGTAAGCAGCATAACCTCACCTCCCACCATCAAACTCAGTTTCAAATTGATTGATCCCTTATATTTATAGTTAATATAACAAATTTAATGCAATTCGTCCGTATATTTATGGAGAAAATCGCAAATATCTGGTACAAAAAACTTGACACAACTTTAGTCCCTTACTCCAGTACTCAAAATTAACTCGTCGAAAACAAATTCATCGAATCTGAAACAAATTGTTCAGAGTTAAAAGCGCACTTCCGGTTTACTAATTTTTTCTTGAAACACAGGAATTTTGGCCATCTATTTATTTTTAATTAATTTTGTTTGTATGATAGAATTGTATAATCAATTATATGACCAACACTTTAGAGAAATTACATAAAACCCCACACCACTCCCTTTAAAAGTGCCCTTAAATGAAAAATTATTTTTCACAATACAATTATCGAAAGAAACAGTTACTTACGTATTAAATTAAAATATCATTTTTAGAAGATTTTTCCTTTACAAAATGGGATAGAGAATTTTGTCAAAAATAGTTGGTTATCATAGAACCAATTATCACCATATTATGACAGAGTACATGACAAGGGTTATGATAAAAGAATTAATGTGGTGAAGATTACCAAATAATGGCTTGACAAAAACAAAACCTAAACTGATTGTTATTTTAATAGTAATTCTCTCAAACATAATAAATGTAAACGTGGTAATAAATTGTGCCGATAATAGTTCAATTTTTACTTTCTCTTCCTAGATAAGAGAAAGTATTCTAATTGCGTCAAGTTTTCAATATCGAATTATATCACCGAAAATACACGTTTTGAGGTCTCGCTGGAGTCCAAAAAAAATGATTTGCGAAAAAAGGTGAGTATTGTGTGTGTGCGTGCGCATATGTAGAGTATATTTTGTCTAAAGTGTTATTTTAGTTTATTATATAATTAATTATATCATCTAAATAATATTAACTAGAATTAAATATGTTACCAAATAGTCCCGTGTTTGAATAAAATCGTTAACCGGAACTGAGCGTTTCTACTGAACCGGGTTTTCTGTGATTTACTCAAACAATGTTCATTAAATTTAGTATAGCGACTACAAATATTGTTATATTCTAAATACAACAAATAAAAAACTTGTATTTGTTTACAATTATAATATAATAATGCCGTAATGTTTCTTTCATATAAAATACATATGTGAATTAATTAGAATAAAATACATGTCCAAATTAGATATATAATAGGTCTCCCATACCCCCGCAAATTTCGTAGATCTTATTTGATCCACATGTCCAGTCCATGTCTTCCCGGCGTCCTTCGGTGTGCTGTAATGTAATTTTCCTACTCTGCATATAACTTTACCAAATGACCCATCTTCTGTTCTTGACTCTAATATCTAATACACTCTTATTTGTACTTTCTCCCCCACTTAGAAATTTTTCATTTCTGTTGAGTCTTCCTACAAATGGATAACTCTGTTTGTCGTTATATGTATTAAATATCAAGTGTAATTTTGTGCGTAAGTCTCATCCGAAGATTAGTTTGTAAGCTGTTTTGGCGGAGTTTTTGGTGTACAGCTTAGCTGGAATAAGTAAATTAATAATTTTGAACTGTAAGTCTCTTTTGTCCTCGTGCATTGCCAGAAGTGATTTTTTTTAATGCCCGAACCATTCTCTCTGCCTGTCTATTTTTATGGAAGGAAGAAACGGGGCTGTGCATTTTGTGCCGTATTGGTTGTTCCCCAGTGAGATGATGTGTTATTTTGGTTGGCTCGTTTTGTTTCAAACAAAAATTTCGACAAGATTTTATCATGTCTTCCATGATGTGCTTGTCCATATTTCTTTAGTAGCAGAAACTACGAGCAAGAAGCTATAACATTTTCACAATGCTCAAAAATAAACCTTTCGCAGTTCTTTTCAGATGTCATTTTGTAGAGAGGAGAGTATTAACCACTCGGATTCCTTTAAAAATACATTCATTTTGTAAAGTGTATTCATTATCCTTAAAACCTAGCTGTCCTGAGGGAGGGGCTCTTACAATGGATCGGTTTAAGATTGACGTCTCAAGTCAAGATTATTTTTGTTATATATAGATATTTCTACCCCCTACAGTAAAATTTGAAAAAGATTCATCTTCGTGATAATGAACAAAGTTGATTCTGATGTGGGTACCCATATTTTTATTAAGAGTCCGATGATTGAGTATTACCTTATATAGTTTTAAGTTTTCTATAGTAACTTTTAATTTTTAAAAATCTTCTTCCAGTTTGTATCTGTAAATTAGTTCAATAGGAATTTCATTGTCATCATTAAGTAGTTCAATTTGTTACAGGTTCCTTTAAGGTCAAGTTCATTTTTGCAGTTAATTCATTAAATACTTAAGAATTTAGTTATATCATCTTGTACAATTTTTATTCGTACGAGAAAGCCGTATAAATGATTCAATCAGATTTTATAAATATTTAAATTATGTAATTCAAAATACGTACAAAATATGTAATTCCAACGATTGGCATGTGCATTCGTATTTTATGTTACTTAGGTTAGGTTATAATAATGATTTATCACATGTATTTTTACTTGCCATTTTTTTTTTTTTTTTTTATTATATATTTTTATGATTATACTGATAATAGCATTCGTTAATATACAACACAGCAAACATGATGCGACATACAATAATGATGGCGAACGTTTTTTTGATAAGAAATTCAAAACTGAATTTATTGTGTAGTTATAAAAGTAAATTAAAATATAAATTATGTTAACAATCATCCGTATTAATTAATGCATAGTGATATTATTTAACAACGCTGTTACTCACATTTATCATTGTTGTTGATTATAAGACTTTTCGACTTTAATTTACTTAATTCTTTTGTAACACTAATTTTTTAAGTATACATTTTTTTTTTCCGCCAAAACATATTGAGAGAGTGAAACAATAAAGAGAAAGAATTACATTGAAAACAATAAAATTAAAAGTTGATTTTTCTGTGTGGAAAACGTAATTTGTCGTTAAAAAAAAAAACACATATCTTCATAAAATAATTCCGTTTCAAAACTCCGATATTTCTAATAAGTGAAAATTATTTCCATAACTATCTTAAAACGATCTATCGTCAAATTTAACCTAAAAACAAAACATAAAATCGTTGAAAAAAAAAAAAAACATTATTCCGTTAAGACTAGTTTTATTTAAGTGCAAACATTATCAATCTAGATATTATTTTTAAAAAACAGAAATATATCTGCTATTATTTTTATGAATTTCGTGATATGAATATTAACAATAGTTCAAAGAAATAGATAAATTCGACATAAAAAAAAAACTAACGAAGTGACTCACAATTCTTATTTTCTCTGATAACAATAATCAATGTGCAGACATAAACGGTGTTAATTCAATTCTATTCATATAACAACTCTGAATTCAATACGTATAAATCACGCAAAACAAAAGATTATAAATTAACTAGTAATAATAAACCTTAAAAAAAAAAAAAAAAAAAAAAACCACTCATAGACCTTTTTCTCAACGCAATTACATTAATATAAAATTATAAATAGACAATAAATTTTAAAACGTAAAATTTGTATTCAGTTGCTCTAACAAAACAAATAAAAAAATAACATTTCAAATTTAATTACACATAATATTTCTCAGAAGCACCAAAAAATTAATTTTCCAAAAAAAAAAATGGTTCAAATAAAAGTAATAGAAATTAATCTGTTTAAATTAAATACAATATTAAAAAGGAAATACTTGAGGCTATTTCTGGAAAAAAAAAAAAAAAATGGCCAAAAAACTATCGAGTAAAGTCGTATTTCCGGTTAATGGATTTTGTCCGAAAACTTCCGTGGCTAGGTTCCGGTGTTAATACTTAAAACTGAATGCTAAATTTAAAGCGTCCTATTCATTTTTTTCTTTTTAGAGATATTTTCTTTAAACATTACATACCATTTTCTAAAAACCACTTTTTTTTTTTTTTGGACTGAGGTGATCTCAAAGCGTGTATTTCCGGTGAAAAACTCAATTTGGAAAATCTGACACGATGGCAATACTTCCTCTTACTAATTAGTAGGAGAAAGTAAAAAAAAACATATCTAGTCACAATTAATATTTCAAACTTCTGATTTAAAAAGATTTGTTATCTGCAAAGTCAATAAAAGAAAGAAAAAAAATAAAATTACGTAACGCTAAAAACTATTAGAAACTCAAGAGAACTAGCAGTAAAAAAAAAAAAAAAAAAGATTAATGATCACAAAAAAGAAAAACTTCAAAGTGATTATTTAAATTTTTTTAATAATTACTTTCTCGTACTACTAACTAGTGAAAACAAGTGTATTTGCTACGGAAATTCAAAATTTGTTTGCACCGGAAATACATGCTTAAGATCCCACTGAGTATGAAAAAAAAAACAAAGCGAAGTTTAAATTAAGTTGGCCAACCCAACAAAAATCTATCGATCGAGGAAGTTCGACTTTAATGTTTTTTTTTGTTTTATTTTTCGCGATTTACTTTAAACTTATATAGTAGTATCACCTACATAATATGAGTATACACTAGAAACATTGAAAAAAATTCCAAAAATAGATTAACCGAAAATGTAAACATTATAGAATAGGTTTTTAAAGTTATTTGGGGGAATTTTCTCAAAAATGGCTATAACGATTTTCTTTAAACTTGGAACGGTCCCACTATATAGATAAAAACATATCACTTTGTTTGAAACACGATTTTAGAGCACTTTTGAGATGGTCTATCAGTCAGGTTTACATTTTAAACTGCACAAGCTTTGTTGGTTAAAAAAAGAGAAAAGTTTGTTGATAAAATTGCATTATCTTGAAGTATGATAAAATAGTGAAGATGTTGCACACTAGATTTATTTCAATTATAGTCAGAATATTCAAACTAATTTAGTATAAATTTCCCACTTTTGCCACTTAAAATGTAAACAATTATTTTATTTTTATAAATAAAGCCGAAACGATTTTTATGTAATAATAGATTGGTGTAACTATTAAAACTTATTGGGAAGTAGCATAAAAGAAATAACCATGCCTACAACAAATCCAGACTAGTGAGAACACCTCTAGAGGAAAACAATTTTCAAAAAAAAACTGCATCAAAATAGCTGACTAGCTCATTTATATATTTATTTAAAAAATTCTCGAAAAAAAAAAAATGAATTAAAACTTAAAAAACACTTCCTGGTGATAGATTCTGATCGAAACTTAACGTTGTTTACAGCTTTAAATTTCAATTTTTTTTTTTTTTCTCGTCTTTTAATTAACAAAAATCTGCTGTCAAAGTGATTTATTATTTTTTAAGTTTAGTTTATTTTCTTTTTTTTTTTTTGTTACTGAAATCTTTTGAGAAATACTACTTTTTTGCTTCTACAATCACACTTTTTTTTTTAAATAGAATTTCATTAATATTAATAACACATAATTAATAAACAAATAAGCAGCAGATAATTTCTAATCTAGTGTTTGCTTTGATCGCGTAAGAATTCTCCAGGTTTGAATGTTCTATCATAAAACTATTCTTCTCTAATTACAAATTGATAACAGGGAACTTTAGCTTCTTTTAAAAATAAAAAAAATAGATTTTAAGAGTTTCATTACATGCTATTATTAGAATTGTTATCACGTAGAAGTGTATTAATATAAGTGTCAGTAGTTGTTTCAGTTTGAGAATTATGTGAAAATAAATCGATGAAAGGCACACTTAAAAAGGTGGAAACTTTAAACATATTATACTAAATTTAAACTTTAAGATGTGACAAACGCCAAACCATAAATATTCAGCATAAGCGAGTGAAGTAGAAACGAAAAAAAAAACATCACGTATTATCCAAACAAGTAAAGGGCAAAACAAAACCATTAAGATTTCACAGGAAAAAGAAATATTAAAATAATATGTAATAAATCAGTTTCCAAGTTGATAATTCAATCATTCTTTTAATTTTTTTTTTTTTACTTTCTCCTACTCCCTAAGTAAGAGGGGAAGTATGACGATCGTATTAAAAATTTTCAAAATTTGAGTTTTCAAGTGTATATGGACAACAATAAATGGAAAATCTAAAAAAACTGCAACTTATTTCGTTTAGGTGTTTACTTAGGGGAGCGTGACAATAGGATTTTAATCAAAATCGGTCGGCCGGAAATATCACTTTACTAATAGATTTATATTAATTTTTTAAAATTTTCTTGAACAATGTTTCCAACGATTTTCTTTAAACTTGATTTTTATCGACCAATCATAAAGCTACCCTTTTTTTTTAATTAAACATTTCCCCCCGGAATATTCATTTAATGGATGTTCTATGATAAGATGTAACACTAGGCTTTCTCATTAATAATCATATCAAAATATTAAATACACTGTTATCGTATATTTCAATGAGTTGCCAAAACAGAGTTCGAAGAAAATAGGTTTACCGACTTTTTTTTATATCTTTTGGATGCACATATATACATTTCTGGTTATATTATGGAAAACGTTACTAAGTAATATGAATAAATATATCGAAAACTATTAGCAGTAAGAAAAAGTCGTGTACGATTTTAAACATGTCAAATTTCAAATTGTATGTTTTGTCAATCTCCTGTGGCAAAAATTTGTGTATCGAACCAATCTAAAGTTATATTTGAATATAAATAAAAAACAAAACTAGAAAATCACCCGAGCAAATAGAAAACCGTCGTACGTGACTCGAATCATTTAAGAGAGTTTATTGATAACTCAAGGTTAATAATAATTTGACTTATACTTTTAGTCATCGTTTGGTTTATAAAAAAAAAAAATTAATTAATTAAAAAAGCAACTACTTTGTTTATAATTATTATTTATTATACAAATAAAAATTTTTACTGACCTGGATGTGTTGACATTTATTGATGGCGTTTTAGTTGGCTCAGATTGGGTTCGTTCAATACGCCTATGTGGATTTGCTATATTATCCAACAAAAACGATGTCATAAGTGATAAATTTCTGCCCATGACTGTTTCACCATCGTTGCTTAAACTATCCCAGCCCAGCTTACCAACATCATTTTGTTGTTGTTGCTGTTGCTGAAACAAACAAACAAATTCTCTCTTGCACAAAAACACACACATACAAACAAACAAAAAAAGTGTACAGATTTATTTGTATAATGTATAAAAAGTGATCTTTAGCCTTTAGAAATTAAGTTTAGTACTTCGGAAAAAAACAATTTTTACAATGGAAATAGCATTTGTATTGAACTTCGAACTTGTTTATAATAGAGAGTAAAGCTGACGAAAGAGAAAGGGGTTAAACATTTAAAATAAAAATATAATCTAGGCTCAACTAAAATCCTGAAAGTTTTTTTTGAATTTGAATATCAATAAATCTGCTTCATAAAATAAAAAATAAAAATAAAAGAAAGTGAAATGTTCTTTAAAAAAAAAAAAAAAAATGATTGAATGAAGTAAGAGTGAGGCAGACAGACATAGGAAGCAATTCTAAACTGCGGGAAACTTTCTCTCCTTTAACACTTTCATAACTTAAGAAACACTATTACCTCAGGAGAGAGTAACAATTGAAGGATACTCACTTTAATACATCACGATCGTAATAATCTTTATTACTACGTTATTATTGTTTGTCGATAAAAAGAAAAAAAAAAATCTTCAGAAAAATAAAATACTGGTTAATGCAAAAAGAAATAACTAATAAACAAAAAATAATTAATTATATAAAAAAAAAATCGATAAACTACGTAAAAATGACATTATAACGAAAGAAAATAAATTTTATATAAATATTTGTCTTAAAACACAACGCAGAACATATGTTTGTATATGAAGCTAGCACCTTTATGGTTAAACTATTTGGCTACTCAATATAGCAAAAATAAAATTTAGAAAAATGCTGGATTTCACGGAAAAAGTGTTTCAAATCAACTGCGATTTTCATTTAACTAAAATGTAAAAAGTTATTAACTAAAACGGAAAATCCACAAGACCACAAAACTAACTGATTGTTCGTTAAATAACGTATAATGACGCTAAACTTTGCCCATAATATAAAAAATAAATTTGGAAATATATAAATTTTACCAAAGAAGAAAAAAAAATAAATAAATAATTCCAATGAAGTCCAGAGATTTAATTATTATTTTTCTTTAATAAAACTTTATTATCTAATAATTTGCATTCATGTAACAATAGAACTTTTAAATAAATGAAAGGAATTAAGTTTTATTTTATTTAGTTTTTATAATTCTTGTACTTTCAAAGATTTCTAATAACGCAAACCTGGAAACGGGTTTTTATGGAATATTATTTCAATATAAAAATTACTTTCACTACGTAATGACTTAAAAATAATTAATTAAATAAATGGTAATTTATATCATTGAGAAACTGAGTGATACTTTATTTTTTTATTTTTGTGTAATGTATGGTAGGGATAAATTTATCCTTTCAACCAGCTTACATGTTACTTTTCTTAGAAATAATTTATATATTTTTTTTAATTGATGTGTTAAAAGTAAAAAAAAAAAAAATGATGAAAATAAAACAGAAAGCTTAATAAAAAAAAGTTAAGGGAGAACAGGTTGAGAAAGAAAGGAGATACAGGGGAGCTACCAAATGTGACATGTGTTTCATAAATCAGTATACAGTGGGAGAGATAGAGAAACTGGCAACAGGTGGTGTACACTTGTCTTTAATTCTAACTAGATAGATTATTATTATTTTTATTATTATAACTACATGAAAGATAAATAATTAATGTCATAAAACTTTATATTTTGCGGATAATAGTTGCAATTATTTTCTAAATGAACAAAAAAAAAAAAATTAAAAAAATAATCTAGGTTAAATGATAATTTAAATAAATTCCAATTTGCAAAAATATGGTTTACTGAAAAATACGTTGATTATAAAAATTTATTTGAAACCCTCAAACCCTGTACTGGACTTGAAAATATTTTGAACCTTCCTTATAAAAAGTAACTATTTTATATAAAAAAAAACACAATAAAACTGAACTCTCTTTTTTTAAATATAATTTTACCTTGATGAAAAGCTCATTGAAATCATACAACGAGGAAGACATAACGGCTGCAGACATGTTAATCCAGTATTTTGGAGACACTTCACTCGCGTGGATGGGCACTGGCAACAGTTTAACATGGAACTGATATCCTATCGGCCCGGTAGCGGCCAGTTGACTAACTAGTAACCTCGGCTCTGTCTCCCACTAGGCTATATAAAAGTGGGGGATAACCAAGGTCAGCTTCTACCCCTACCACTTATACACACATAACATTCTTCCTAGAGACAAGCTACTTCACTCTTGATTTCGTTTTATTTAGTTTCACTCTTTTTTAAGTTACGTAACTACTGTCGATGGCCATCTCTCTCACTCTAACGCATTCTCTCTCTTTCTCACTCTTGTTCACTTACCATACACACACACACACAAGCACACTGCATTATTATATATAATTAATGTAGAATCATTAAAGTGGGCCACAAAACATACTATCTTTTTTTTTTTTTTATTTTTTAATTTTACACTACAAACCTTAACATTCAAATTTAAATCATCTGTATATTATTAAATCGAGAAGGGGAAGATGTTCATATGTACGTCATATCATTTCTACCTCTCTCTCTCTCTCTACCCTTTACTCATATATTAAAAAAAAAAAAATTACGTTCAACTTTATTTCCTGCAATATTCCATTGGAAGGGAAAGTTTAGTTACAAGTACGAATTTTTTTTATTAGTTAATATTAAATTTCCTGAATAAACCGTTTTAGTTTTTTTTTGTTTTGTTATTAATCATGTTAAGGAAATCATTAGGGAAATTCACAGTTATTTGGAATATACCCTTAATTACGCACGCATGCAAATTATGAAACTTTTGTCATTTCCTTATATTTTTCAATAAAAACAATTACTATATTCAAAATATTTTGGGTATACAAGGCCATTTTCCAAAATACCACTTTTTCGGAAGTCAATGGAGCTTGAAACGTATATTTCCGTTGGAAATTCGTTAACGAAAATTTGACACACTCCTCCAATTACTTCATTCCTCTTTATAGCATTAAGAGAAATTCAATATATGTCACACGACATTTTCTTACTGCAGTTTATTTAATTTTGATTTATTTATTTATTTATGCGATTATACGACCTAAGTTACTAAATTTTACATATAATAGAAAATGGGCATTCGAAAAATAATATAAAAATCCCGGATATCCGGTTAACCGATTTTCTTCAAGCTCGTAATTTTGGCCATAGCACAGTTGATTCTATGCACAGCATTTTTACTTGCTCGTATTCAGTACTCCTAGTAAGGAGGAAGTATTGTAATCGTGTCAAATTTTCGATATTGAGTTTTCACCGGAAATATCCGTTTTGAGGCCTTCTGAGTCCAAAAAAGTGGTTTTTAGGAAATGTTCAGTGTGTGTTTGTGTGTGTGCATAGTTCAAAAACGGAAAATCATAGAAAGTTCAAACTTGATATTCCGTTTAGGTATCACCATGGGATCTGACTGTAGGTTATCTGTCAAAATTCCACGACCGGAAGTACCACTTTACTAGTTGGTTTTTTTACTTATTTGCGATTTTCTCGAAAATGGCTCCGACAATTTTCTTCAAATTTGCTACATCAACTACACATACAAAGAGCTACAACTTTTATTTTAAACATTTCTCGGGGAAAATTCATTTTAGGGGAGGGGTGCGGTTAGGTTTTCATTTAAAGTGCTATTTCAGTTTATTGGACAATTCGCTCATTTAAATAATGTTAATTAGAATTAAATATATTGTTGAAATTCCAAGTTTGAAATAAATCGCATAACCGGAAGTGCGTTTACTTTACCACTTTACTAAATGTTTTTTTTTTTTTCACTTTTTCACGATTTTCTCAAAATGACTCCGATGATTTTCTTAAAACTTCTTACATAAACTACATATATAAAGATCTACAACTTTTACTTAAAACATTTCTCTAGAACCATTTATTTAGGGAACTTTTAGGGAAGGGGTGGGGTTATGTTTATCCTTAAAATGCTATTATAGTTGATTATACATTCTATCATCCAAACAAAATTAATTAAAATAAATAGATGGCCAAATTCCAAGTTTCAAGAAAATTAGTAAACCGGAAGTGCGCTTTTACTGAATAGTTTTTTTTTTTTCAGTTTTCGACGAATTTCATTAAATTTGGTACATTAATTATAACATTTGTGAATTATAATTTTGAGAACTGGAGTAAGAGAAAGTTGTGTGAGTTGGTTTCACACCAGATTTTTCAGATTTTAAGATATGTTCTCTCACAGTCACACATGAGACCAGTTTTTAAGAAACCACATTTTCAGACTCAATGGGGCCTCCGAAACCTATATTTCCGGTATAATCATCAATTTCGAAAATTAGACCCAGATCACAGTTATTTCCTCTTATAGTAAAAATCGTTTGAAACACTCACGCGACTTTCTTTTATTAATGGTACGAGAGAAAGTATTGCGATTGTAACAATTTATGGTAATTGAGCTTTCACTGGAATTACATGCCCTGAGCTTCCCAGAGTACGAAAAAAATCTGATGTGAAACACTCACACAACTTTCTCTTACTCCAGTTTTCAAAATTGTAATTGACAAATTTTATAGTTTGTGTAACAAATTTGATGAAATTCGTTGGAGTTCGTCTAAAACTGAAAAAAAAACAAACTGTTCAGTAAAAGCGCAACTTCCGGTTTACTTATATTCTTGAAACACGGAATTTTGGCCATATATTTATTTCTAATTAATTTTGTTTGGATGGTAGAATTGTATAATCAACTATGATAGCACTTTAGTGGAAAACCTAACCCCCACTCCTCCTTCAAAAGTGCCTTTAAATGAATTTTCCCCGAGAAATGTTTTAAATAAAAGTTGTAGATCTTTGTATGTGTAGTAGTTATGCGAAGTTTCAAGAAAATTGTCGGAGCCATTTTTGAGAAAATTGCAAGAAAATAAAAAAAAAAAATACCAAAAGACTGAAAAATTCATTTTAGTAAAAACGCCCTTCCGGTCATCCGATTTTTTTTCAAACTAGGTATTTCAACAACACATTTAATTCTAATTAATATTATTTAGTTGATAGAATTATATAATAAACTGAAATAACAGTTTAGAGGGCAACCCATCACCGCTCTCCCCTAAAAGTGCCCTTAAATGCATTTTCTCGGAAAAATATTTCAAATAAAAATTGTAGATCTTTGTAGGTGTAGTTAATAAACCAAGTTTAAAGAAAATTGTTGGAGCCATTTTTGAGAAAATTGCCAAAAAAGTGAAAAAAAAAAAACATTCCGGGTCAAGTGGTACTTCCGGTCAAGGAATTTTGACCGCTGACCTACTGTCGGTTCCCACCATGGTGATACCCACACGGAATATCAAGTTTGAACTTTCTACGATTTTTCGTTTTTGAGCTATGCTGTTCGCATATATACATACATACACACAAACACACACAGACCATTTGCTAAAAACCACTTTTTTTGTACTTAGGGGACCTCAAAACGGATATTTCCGGTGAAAACTCGATATCGAAAATTTGACACGATTACAATACTTCCTCTTACTATATATATATATGAGTAAGAGAAAGTAAAAAGTGATCTCAGCGTAGTGTATGTGTGTATGTGATATCTCAAACAAATATCTCAACCATGAAAAAGCACAGGAAGCTAAAAACTTGATATTCTGTTTAGGTACCATCGCATCTGATACGAAGATTTCGGGCAATCCAAAATCCATCAACCGGAAATGCTTTTTTACTAAATGTTTTTATCTTTTCAGTGTTTAGCGAGTTTTTCCAAAAGCGGTTCCAACGATTTTCTTTAATTTTCAAATACTATCTACACAAATAAATGCCTATCACTTTTATTTGAAACATTTCCTCAGGAAAATTGATTTTTGAGAGGTTCTGTGGGGAACAGTAGCGTTATGTTTAACTCTAAAGTACCAACTTGAGTACAATGTTTGTTTCTGCCACCTAATATATATTAATATGCATTATAAGCATTGCTAAACTCCCAAATTTGAAATAAATCTGTTAGCCGAAATTGCAATTTACAGAATAGATTTTAGTTTAGAGTTTTGAAGTGGTGCTGAGAAATCCAAATGGGTTGTTTATTAATGGCGCTGTCTACTATGTAATCATTCTCTACTATTCTCAGTGGGTAGGGAAGCATTTGCCCCCCTCCCCCCTAAGGACAAATAAGCAAAATTTAAAATCTGTAATTTTGTATAAATGATGATCGATAGCGAATGTAAAAACTTTGGGAACTTGTTGCGGAATTCATTTTAAGTAATAATTCAAACAGTATCTATCATATGACAGTTGCAACATGCGTAGAATAAGTTTTTACATTGTTCAACACTCCTAGAATCCTCCAAAAATTAACCCTCCATTAAGAAAAAGTTCATTCGCTTTTTCATGTTAAGAAACCTTTGCTTTTTCCCAAAGTATTCTTTGCCTCCCAAAGTATTCTTCGTTAAAAATGTCATATGAACGTAAGTCCTATTTCGATCAATTACACAACTACAACAATACAACATTTAGTTTTAGACAAAGAATGAAACATTTATAATCTATTTATCAATGAAAAACAAAATAAAATCGTTAGCAATTGTTATTTTTTTATAACAACAGAATTTAGTGACTCATAAAAATTGTTCAAAATATGCTCCTTCGGATGATCGTATGCAAGTTCGGCACTTGAGAATCATAGAGTCTTAAAGTGACTCTAAAGATAAAAAATATCAAGAGGTTTTATATCGTGTGACCTTGGAGTACAAGCGATAGCGCCTCCACAACCTATCCATTTGTCAGCGTAATATCTCAGTTATAAAAGCCTTCCAAAATGTGCTGGGGCACCATCTTATTGGTACCACATTTGTTGCCGCATCTCTAAGTAACTGAATATTGAAAATGCCAGCCCAGGAGTTATAACTAAAGCGATGTTGAAATTTCGACTTTTGCACGGCATATGCATTTTGTAGAGACCATAGATGATAGTTATAGTAGTTAGTTATTGGTACCATCTCTCGTAAATTGAGTCTCGTCAGTCCAAAGAACACTAGACAAAAAGTCTTGGATCTTCGGCTACCATATATAGCACCCACGAGCAAAACTTCACACACTGGGTATAATGTTGTTTGTAAAGCCTGAACCCCCGATGGACATGAAAGGGATGCAGCTCTTCTCGGTAAAATGTCCGCCATACAAAATTCAGTAAAAGGCGCAATTGCCTTGCAATGTGTCTAGTATTTATTGTGAGATTGTCCAAAACTACGTTGATTACATTTTTTTCATTGTGAACATTACCTCCCTGTCACTATTATTATGTACAGCAGTTGTTTCTGTCTCTTGAAGCTTCTGAAAATGTACGACCGAATAGCTTAAGGTAAGAAGATTGACGGTCTATTCAGAAATCTCAGTTGGTATTTCTTCTTGATGCAAGAAGAGCATTACCATCGTAGAAACCATAAATAAACACAATGCACCGAAGCACCCCATTTTTCCACTAAATTCTCCACTAATACTAATTTATTGTTTACAGATGACTGTATGTGTTTTGTTTTTAAATAGCAATTGTTTTTAATTAACAATTTGCAGACGATTTTGTTGTGTTTTTCATTGATAAATAGTTAATAAATACTAAAAACTTTGAACAATTGTAGTTCTATAATTGATCGAAATAGGATCTATGTTCTATCAGTGTCCATCAGTGTAAGCAAAGTAAAGTAAAGTGAAGTAATTGCCTATTATTTTTTTTCAGGCGGGCTTAACGTCCAACTAACGACCAACTAACTAAAGTAGATGGGGGGCGGAAGCATCTACTTTACTATTAATTTTTTGATACCAATATAAAATTTAGCAGTTATATGCGGGACTCGAACTGGGAACCTTCCACTTACTAGCCCATGCTCATAACCACTACACCAACACCCGCCCCATCAGTGAAGAAAATTGTAAGAAACTTCTATATTAACATTTTTTTTTAAACTAATTATAAATTTAGTAGTTATAATTGCAAACTCAGTAATGGGGAAGGCGATGCTCATCATAACCACTACACGAAATCTACTGTTTAAAGAGCCGTTAATAATGAACAAACATATTTTAATTTTAACATTTCAAATTCCCCAGATCCATTTAAAAACAATTTATTCAAAAAAAAAATATTTAAAAAAAAAAGTGATAGATTTATAATATATCTGTGCAGTTAGTGTTCCAAGTTTGATGGAGTTTGATAAAAATTCTAAAACTTAGTCGCACTTCTAGTTTACAGATTTTTTTTCAGATTTGAAATTCTAGCAATTATTATTATAATGACTAATGTCGTTTATTTAGTTAGCTACCCAGGGGGCATGTGAGGAACAATCTCGGAGGCGAACAACTCCTCCCCACCCCCCGCATTACTCAAAAACGGAAAGTCGTAGACATTTCAAACATTATATTTCCCTTAAGTTCTATCATGGGATCCGATGATAAGGTATTGGGTCAAAAATCGGTCAACCTTTTCCTTGAAAGTCCTCACGCGTTGGTCTAGTGGCTAGCGCACTCGCCTTTCGTGCGAGAATTCAGGGTTCGATTCCCGTGAGCCGCAAAGTCGGTGTTGACCCAGCATCGTGTTAAAAAGTGGGAAGCTACAATGAGTAGCGCCCTAGGTAACGAAGCACGGAACTAAACGGCGTGGGAACTGCGGCGTGCTTTACCACACGCCTCCCATTCAAATCGCCGTCTGGCAAGCCTTGGTCCTTCATGGGCTGTTGCGCCATAGGGTTTTCCTTGAAAATGGCTTCAAATATTTTCTTTAAAATTGATATATTAACTATCCCATATAAAGGTGCTACAAATTTTATTGGGAAGCATTTTTCCGGAACGATTCATTTTAGTTTTTTTTTTTTTTTTGTGG
>JAAEAF010011202.1:0-23187 GCA_011037195.1 Triatoma infestans
GTGTGTCTGTGTGTGTATGTGAACGGCATAGTTCAAAAACGAAAAACCAAAGAAAGTTGAAACTTGATATTCCGTTTAGGTATCACCATGGCATCCTGAAAGTGGGTCATCTTTCAAAATTACTCAACCGGAAGTACCACTTTACTTGTTGTTTTTTTTTTTTTTTTTTACTTTTTTGCGATTTTCTCAAAAGTGGTTCCGACGATTTTCTTCAAACTTGTTATATAAATTACACATGCAAAAAGCTACAACTTTTATTTTGAAACATTTCTCTGGGAAAATTCATGTAAGGGCAGTTATTGGGGGGTGGGGAGGGGTTAGATTTTTCATCTAATGTGCCATTTCAGTTTATTAAACAATTCCATCATCTAAATAATGTTAATTAGAATTGAATATGTTGTTGCAATTCCGAGTTTGAAAAAAATCGGATGACCGGAAGTGCGTTTACTTTACCACTTTACTAAATGATTTTTTTTCCACATTTTCGCGATTTTCTCAAAAATGGCTTCGACGATTTTCTTGAAACTTTGTATATAAACTAAACATACAGAGATCTACAACTTTTATTTAAAACATTTCTCTAGGAAAATTCATTTAATGGTACATTTAGGGGAGGGGTGGGGTTATGTTTTTTCTAAAGTGCTATCATAGTTGATTATTATATAATTCTATCATCCAAACAAAATTAAATTAGAAATAAATGGATGGCCAAAATTCCGAGTTTCAAGGAAATTAGTAACTCGGAAGTGCGCTTTACTTGAAAGATTTTTTCATTTTTTCGTCGAATTTCATTAAATTTGGTACACAAACTATAACGTTTGTCAATTATAATTTTGAGAACAGGAGTAAGAGAAAGTTGTGTGAGTGTTTCACACCAGATTTTTTTTTTTTTTTTTTTTTTTTTTTTTTTTTTGGGATGCTGGCGTGGGGTTTCTGACGCACTTTTTTTGCGGGTTAACTTTCCCTTCACCCGCGACCCCGTTTGATTACGCACTGCCTCCCAAATGTTCTTTTTTTTCCCCCCCTCTCCTTCAATAATTTATTTGCAACTGTACAATAGATATAATAAGCAAATGTGGTTAATGTTTACGTGACATGAATGACATGCGAAGAAAATACCCAATGGTATTATTACATCATGGCGTTGAAGTTAATTTAAAAGGTGACGCTTCAGACGTCTGGATGAATTACCGGGTAAAGTTTTACTAACAATTTGTTGAACCAAAGAGGATTATGATAATGGGGAGAAGGAGTTATGGAATCTTTGATATCGGGATTTTATTAGATCGGACAGAAATAGAATGGATAGGTCATTATGTAAGATTTTATTGGAGACACATAATAAGGAGCATCGGTAATTTTTCTTAGGATTTTGGATTGTAAGGATTTGGATACGGTAAACGTTGGAATGCTTAGTGGAACCCCTTACCCCTAGTCCGTAAGTCCATATTGGTCGTAATGAAGTTTTATATAGTGTAACCTTTTTTTTGTTTAGTTTGTCTAAATTTCTTGAAAGGATACGAAATCGTCTGTCTGTTAGTTTCGTGAAGTGCAGGGCACAGTCTAAGTGCGCTCTCTTCAAAAGAACATAATGCGCATATGGAGGTTACCGCTATCCCAATGCGATACAAGGAAAATTCTTGGGTGGGGAAGGGGTAAAAGTGATTGCGTCCAAGCAAAGCTAACTCACGTCCTGGTTAATCCCTTATGGCAGGCTTTAACGATCACTACTTTTGCTGAAAAACAACCCGTGTACATACAGTCATGGATAGTCCATCTTCAAGTGAAAACCCAAACAAACAGCCTTTCTCAAGGCCCTGATACTGCCCCCCCCTTTTGGGGGGGAATGCAGGCATGGGGCTTCTGGCGCACTTTTTTGCGGGTCAACTTTCCCCTCATCCGCGACCCCCTTTGGTTACGGCACTGCCTCACCCCTCCTATCAATCCCCCACCCCTCAGGATCCGAATCTCAGTTAATAATTTAAAGGTTTTTTTCTTATTAAAAAAAAATTGAATATTTCCCTCCGGTTCAGAATTTTTATTCCCAGAGAGAGATTATTTGGTTTCGTTGGGAATTGGTACGCTTAGCTGTGAACCCCCGTATGTTCAGATGGGCTTTATCATAGCGGTATACAAGTCTTGTTGGTCAGTAATATTTGGGAACGGCTGCCTGGTAGTCGTAGCAACAGTTTCAATTAAAATCCATCAACCGGAAGTACGACTTATATGCTTTTTACTTTCTATTAACCCTGATAAAGGAGAGAAGTGTATTACGATAGTGTCCAATTTTCAGAGTTCAGTTTTCACAGTAAATATATGTTTTGAGGTCTTTTGAGTACGAACAAAATGTTTCTAGCGAATGATGTGTGTGTTAACAGTATATCTCAAAAATCGAAAAGTCGCAGAAAGCTCAAACTTAGTAAATATATGGCTTAGCCACCTACATGTTATTAATATACAGAAGCATAAATAGGATTCTACATTTGAAGAAAATCAGTTAAAACCGGAACTGTGATTTTACAGAATAGAATAGATTTTTAATTTGGGAGGGGAGGGGAGGGATTTTTCTCGAAAACTGTTACAACGATTTTCTTCAAACTTGGAATGCTTGTTGCATAAATTATACGAACATCTGAAAAAATTTGATTTTATTATAGGGTATTGGAGGTTAGATTAGATTAGATTAGTTTGGGGTGGGCCACGCCTCATTCCACTGCGACCTACATTAAGAGGTCTATTGTGGATCCCCTGTGTTTATAGCACATCCTTCAGTTTCGCCATCGCGATCAGGCCTAGCAAAGCTGAAGAAAGTGGCTCCGTCATGAAGTGGCTTTGGGATTACTAGTCCCCAGTTGAAGAAACCTTGTTCTTGCCAGTTCGGCACACTCAAAAAAGGATGTGCACCAGGGTTTCCTCCTCGGTCTAAAAGAAGAAGGAAGTTCACCTGAGTCATAAATATAATTAAAAAATGTTAATAAAGCAAGGGGGTTGTAAGGGTGTTGTGAGGAGATGTTGGTTGTTGAAGATGAGTGATAAATAACACCTTAAGATAGGTATAAGATATATAATATTTGATATATATGTATATGACTGACTGCCAAGGACTTTACACTTTAGAGTTTAGAACTGAACTGAACTGACAGACTGACGTGGCTAAAGTTATATGTACGGAGTGAAGTTAAACTGATGTGTAAATCAACAGAATGATATCTGATGTGTAAAACTGAATTCAACAGAATGATTCTCTGACTGTCTATCTCTCATATATATATATATATACTGACCGAGCCTCTCCTCTCTGTGCGAGAGGGGCTGTTTCTTTCCGCTAGAGTGGATGAGTAGTGGGGGTTCTCTAAAACCCCTACAGGGTGAATATTTGTAGAATTCATATGTTATCCGATCGGGGCCAGGTGCTTTATTGTGTTTTAAATTTGACAGGACAGAAGAGAGTTCTTCATAAGTAAATGGCACATCTAAAATAGACGAAGTTAGAAAAGGAGCAGCATATGAGATCGGAGAAGTTAAGGGTGGATTGAGTAAAATTTTAAAATGAGAGACCCAAGTTTCCATAGGGATATTGCCACTACAGAGAAATTTCCTGCTAAGAAAGCGATTGACCAAATTCCAGAATTGTTTTGAATCTGAGGCTGCATTGAAACTTTCACAAAGAGAAGAAAAGTATCTAGTCCCCAGTTGAAGAAACCTTGTTCTTGCCAGTTCGGCACACTCCCGGGGTTTCCTCCTCGGTCCTGCAGAAACGACATAATGCGTTGTCTGTAAATAATGAATGGTGCATGTACCTATTCAGCCTACAGTGCTCCGTAAGTAGACCCTCTATTAGCCTTATATTCCTTCGGCTATGGCTCAGTAGGTCCTTGGTAAATTTAGGCAAATGTCTTTTAATAAAGAGTTTCGCCTGCTTCCTGCCCTGGCATATTTTCCCACCATCGCAGACGTTAGTCTTCTATCAATTCCTTATAGAAGCATGAATGAGGCTCCTGGGCATCCCGTAGAAGGGCTGCTCACCTATAAAGGTATCCTTCGAGCCCTCGCGCGCCAGGGCGTCCGCCATTTCGTTATCAAGGAACCCCAGGCACCCAGCACCCAGGCGAGTGTCAGCTTGTTCCGAACACCCACCTCTGTTAGGGCAGATAGTCAGTCCCACACCAGTCGTGAGACTATTTGGTGTGAGGAAAGTGCCTTCAGGGCTGCCCGACTATCGGAGTATATGGCTGCTCTTCTACCCACTAACCCTTGCCTTATAATCTCCTATTGCAGGTTTGTCTTGGAGGGTATTGAGTTTATAAACACATACTAGTGCTTTCAGAATGAATCAGAAGATGTTAACTGCTAGTTCGGTTAACGGAAGAGACCGTTCTTGCCATTATTTATAAATTCAATTTAATAAACGAAATTTAGTCATTAATAAACCCTGTTAGAGCCTGTTGGGGATAACGCGTTGTCTTCTATTTGTTTATAATAGAAGGAAATAAGTAGACTTTTTACTGTTCAATGCTTCATAGCGTCTGAGTATTTTGCGATTTATTTTCGAAATAGATTATTAGCTAAATAGCAGAAATCTTGTGTTCAGCAATCACAGCACTTTCTCTTAATGCTTATATATATATATATCAGTTCTAAATGAGGAAGTTTCCTCAAAATAGGAATTTTTCTAAATTTTTATAATTCCTTAATATTTACATATAGGTAAGGGAATAGCTAAGTGGTTAGCATACTGAACTCCCTTGCGGAGGACCCAGGTTCCAGTCCAGCTGTGCTGCCTTTAGATTTTTTCTTCCTAGGAACCTCTACAGCTCACTGTTCAGAGTGTTGTTTGTAACGTGAGAACACTATCCGGAGGTGAGAAATTTTGACAGACAACTTACTGTCGGATCCCATGGTGATACCTAAACAGAATATTAAGTTTGAACTTTCTACAATTTTACGTTTTTAAGCTATGCTGCTCACACACTCACACGCACACACAGATCATTTTCTAAAAACCAATTTTCGGGGGGACTCAGGAGACCTCAAAATGTATATTTCTGGTATATCGAAAAGTTGACAAGATTGTAGATTGTTGTAGGGAATTATCGCACTGCGACCTGAAAGATCTATTGTGCCCCCTCCTCGAAGCCTTCTCCAATAGACAGCCGGTTTCCAAGCAGCGCTCCCTAGCCACAGACGACAACACTGCCCATCACCGAGTGAGTTCTAGAGGCTTCTAGGAAGAAAAAAATCCAAGGGCAGCATGCTGGATTCCTAACCCGGGACCTCCGCGTTGCTAGTCCAGCTTGCTAACACTGAGCTTAATCCCTTCCTTCTCCCTTGGCTTACGCCAATTAACTAGGGACGGAGACCCTAGTTTGCGTACTGTGTTTGCCCTCGTCTGTAAAGTGTAGTTTAAGTGTAGGTTAAGTGTACTGTTCTGATGAAGTAACTTATTTATCATTGTTTCATTGTTTCATCATGCAGGAAAAAAAAATCTGAAGTGAAAAACTCACACAACTTTGTCTTACTCCAGTTTTCAAAATTATAATCGACAAATTTTATAGTTTGGGTACCGAATTTGATAAAAATTCTTCGAAAACTGAAAAAACTGTTCAGTAAAAGTGCACTTCCGGTTTATTAATTTTCTTGAAACTCGGAATTTTTGGCCATCTATTTATTTATAATTAATTTTGTTTGGATGATAGAATTGTATAATCAACTATGATAGCACTTTAAAGAAAAACCATAACCCCCACCCCTCCCCTAAAAGTGCCTTTAAATGAATTTTCCCAGAGAAATGTTTTAAATAAAAGTGACAGATCTTTGTATGTGTAGTTATATAAGGAGTTTCAAGAATATCGTTGAAGCTATTTTTGAGAAAATCGCGAAAAAGTGAAAAAAAAATCATTTAATAAAGTGGTAAAGTAAAAGCACTTCCGGTTATCCGATTTTTTCAAACACGGAATTTCAACAACATATTTAATTCTAATTAGTATTATTTAGATGATAGAATTGTCTAATAAATTGAAAAAGCACTTTAGATTAAAATCTAAGCCCCATCTCTTCCCCCATAACTGCTCTTAAATGAATTTTCTCTGAGAAATGTTTGAAATAAAAGTTGTAGCTCTTTATATGTGTAGTTGATATAGTAAGTTTGAAGAAAATCGTCGGAACCATTTTTGAGAAAATTGCAAAAAAGTAAAAAAAAACAAAAACTAACAAGTAAAGTAGTACTTCCGGTTGAGGAATTTTGACCGATGACCCACCGCCTGATGCTATGGTGATAAACGGAATATCAAGTTTCAACTTTCTACGGTTTTTCATTTTTGAGCTATGCTGTTCACATACTCACACACACTCACACAGACCATTTGCTTAAGAATCACTTTTTTGGACTCAGGGGACCTCAAAACGGATATTTCCGGTGAAAACTCTATATCGAAAATTTGACACGATTATAATACTTCCTCTTATTAGGAGTAAAAGTAAGTAAAAAAAAAAAAAGGCGTATGAGTAAATCACACTAAATTTACTCACGGGAACTCCTAAACATTTATTTACGGTGAAAATATAATTTATAAAATTAGACACGATCATAGTTTTAGTTGTTGTTACGTCATAGAGAAATGAGAAAGTATAAATATAAGCATTATGTCAGCCGGCATATGGTTGGAAATTAGAAAATGTATTGTTTTATTCACGAGAATTACATTTGATGGATATGGAAATCATGTAGTTTAAAATTGGACTCAATAAATTACTAGCTAATATCAGTTGGAGTGGCGATACTGCTTTGAGTAACGTGAGGCCCCTTGTCTTTATATACAACAAATTCGCCACCCATGTACAGACAGCTCTTATTTATTAAAATCAATAATCCTTCACCAAGCACTGCCCAAACTTTATTCTTTTTATTCTCTCTTTCACAATAAACGCAAGACTCCCCCCCTCCCAATATTAAATATTTATTCATTTCTTTGAAATAATATTAAAAGTTTAATTGGAAATTTCAAGTTATGAAGAAAATTAAAAATATATAATCAGTGGACCAAGACTTCCGGAATTAGGAACGGAAGAGAAAAGTGTAAAACTATTAATTAGATTAAAAAAAGAAAAATAAATAATCTGGTGTAAAACACTCACACGCCTTACTCTTATTATAATTAGTATAACTTATACTACCAGTGAGTATAACTTATACTACTAACTTCCGGTTGAGGAATTTTGACAGATGAGCCACCGTCAGATGCCATGGTGATACCTAAACGGAATACACACACACACAGACCATTTGCTAAAAAACACTTTTTTGGACTCAGGGGACCTCAAAATGGATATTTCCGGTGAAAACTTGATATCGAAAATTTTACATGATTACAGTACTTCCTCTTACTAGGAGTAAGAGAAAGTAAAACAATGCGTTTCTGCAGATGCGGAGCTTAGAATAGACCCATTCCCGTCCAGATTGTTGTAAGAGGCGACTAAAGGCACGCTCCACATGCAGCTCTCGCCTATACTTTCTTCCGACTCCAATGCGATCACAAATTTAGCACTAGGGAGTTATCTATTGAATTCCCTGGACTGTGGGGACATCACAATCTACTTCCAACCAAAAGATAAAAAACACTCATCCTAATTCTACACCACGTCCTTTCTTACGTGTAGGGTACGTTTTTTGAACTTGACTATGGTTTAAAAAGTGTTAAACCTTTTTACTTACTCTTACTCCTAGTAAAAGAAAAATGTATTGTTATCGTGCCAAATTTTCGATATCGAATTTTTCACCGGAAATATCCGTTTTAAAATAGTCTATGTGTGTGTGTGTGTATGTGAACAGCATACCTCAAAAAAACGGAAACTCATAGAAAATTCTAACTTGATATTATTCCGTTTAGGTATCAATCATAGGGGTCCGACAGTAGGTCATGTGTCACAATTCCTCAACCCGGAAGTACCACTTTATTGAATGTTATTTTTTCTCACTTTCTTGCGATTTTCTCACAAATAGCTCCGTCGATTTTCTTCAAACTTAATATACGAGGCATGTCCAGTAAGTAAGTGTACTGAGGCTTTCACGGCCGGAGGGATTTTGTTTTCGACATGTTGGCTACACTGTCGTGTAGCCTGATTCCTTCCCTTCGCAACGAGACCGGTTTGAGGTCAGTACGTTGAGAACTGTCGACGCGACAATACGTTTCGTGAAAAATGTCAATCCAATCTCCCGCCAAGTGTGAAATAAGCGGCGTCATCCGTTATCTCGTTTGGAAGGGAAAAAACTCCGGTTGAGGTTTATAATGAGGTAAAAACTGCATATGGTGATAAAGCTTATGAATCGTACGAGTGTGTTCAAGTGGTGTTGCGAGTTTAAAAACGGTCGTACGTCTGTGCATGATGATCTTCAATTGTGACTGACATAATTGTGAATCGAAAATGCGCTCCGTGACGATCGCAGATTGACTGTGGATGAACTTTCTGCGATGTTTCCGCAAATCTCCAGATCTCTGCTACACGAAACCATCACAGAAACCCTCGGATATCGGAAACTGTCCGCGAGGTGGGTCCCAAAACAGCTGACAGACCAACACAAGTTGAATCGAGTGGAGGCCTCGAACTGCTTGCCTCGTTTAAATGGGATGTCCTGAACCATCCCGCGCATTCCCCTGACCTAGCACCTTCAGATTACTATCTCTTTACCTCCCTGAAGCTGCACATGGGTGGAAAAAGGTTTTCAACCGACGAGGAGGTGAAGGGGAAGGTGGAGAAGTGGACGAAGGGGTTGGCGGGAAACTACTTCGAGGAAGGCATCAAAAAATTAATACCCCGGTTCACCACCTGCATTGAGAGGAATGGTGACTATGTCGAAAAATAGCTTACATATGTACTAATGTAACCAGGTAATTTTTTTGTTCAAATAAAAATTTTTGTAACCTACAAAAATTCAGTACACTTACTTACTGGACATGCCTCGTATATCAACTACACATACAAAGATCTACAACATTTATTTAAAACATTTCTCTGGGAAAATTCATTTAAGGGCTATTTTAAGGGAGGGATGGGGTTAGGTTTTTTTTCCTCTAAAGTACTATTTCAGTTTTACTATACAATTCTGTAATCTAAATAATATTAATTAGAATCAAATTTGTTGTTGAAATTCCGTGTTTGAATAATATTGGATGACCGGAAGTGCGTTTTTAGTGAATAGTATTTTTCAGTTTTCTGCTATTTTCTATAGAACGTATTTTCTGTTTTTTTATTTTAAACTATGTTTGTGAACTACTCGTATAGAGAGCTACAATGTTTATTTGTAACATTTCTATGGGTAAACTCGTTTAAGAGGGCTTTTTTGTGGTGAGGGATGGGGTTATGTTTTTCCTTAAAGTGCTATCATAATTAATTATACAATTCTACCAATTCAAACAAAATTAATTAGAAATAAATAAATAAATAGATGAAGTTAGAATTTTCAAGAAAAATTAGTAAACCGGAAGTTCGCTTTTACTGAACAGTTTTTTCTGGTTTCGACGAATTTACGATGAATTTCATAAAAATTTTGGTATACTAACAATAAAATTTGTCAATTATATTTTTGGAAAATTGGAGTAAGAGAAAGTTGTGTGAGTGTTTCACACCAGATGTTTTTTTTTTTTTTTTTTTAATAATAATATTTTCAATCTGATAAAAAATTTTAATGAATTTAAGGAACAATACAACAAATAAAACGAGTTTATGACAACAGTAGGGGAGAAAATGTTTTATCGTATGAATTCCATCTTTATCTAGCTTCCTTGAATCCTATCCTACTTTATCTGACTTCCTTGAGTTAGTTCTATCTCATATATTGCATTCAAATACTAGAAAAAAAACTAAATAATGCATTTCTAGACGGTTTCAAAAAGGAATAATTACAAGATAAGTTTGTGAGATATTTGTAAAGATAAAAAATTATAAAATTGACAAGTTTTTTAATTATCTCTTACTCCTTGTGGTAAAGAGGAAATATTGTTATCGTATCAAATTTTCACCGGAAATACACGTTTTGAAGTCCACTGAGTTTGAAAAAAAAATGGTTTAAAAAAAAAAAATGGTCTATTTGTGTGAACAGCATAGCTCAAAAACCGAAACATCGTAGAAAGTTCAAACTTGACAAGTCTGTTTGAGTAGCATAAGAGGATCCGATAGTAAGTTATTATTAATTCAGTACATTCCACTACGGGAAGTGCTGAATGGAATTAATTTATTCACTTTTTTTTTGTGATTTTGCTGTCCTTTCTTCCTGTTGGCGAATAGGTACTAAAGGTACAAATTTAAAATAACTTAATTATGTAATAAAGGTTATTTTACATAAATATTTATTATTCTCTATTCAATTTATCTTTAACTAGGTTTATGACCTGAGCATTGTATTGGAATCAGATGTCTTGAATAGGGAGTTGAAGTGATGAATAGGTGATTGCTAGTTAGAGAGTTGTTACTCGAAATACGAACTACTGAATTACGAAAATAGACTATATTTTAACAATTAATTTAAAGTGTTTGAAATTAGATGAACTAAGTTGCACAACTATAAATGAATTATGAAATGATTAATAAATATTAAAGATGTAATGTTTAAAGCTTGAATAGGGACGCGCTCGCGATGTGTGAAGCTTAACTGCTTGAACTGACGTGAACTGGTTGATAACTTGTAGATAACTCGTAGAATACTGATTTGATACTGATGGAATA
This sequence comes from Triatoma infestans, assembly GCA_011037195.1. Lineage (NCBI taxonomy): Eukaryota > Metazoa > Arthropoda > Insecta > Hemiptera > Reduviidae > Triatoma > Triatoma infestans. Next base: position 10,720 of record JAAEAF010011202.1, read on the forward strand.
CTGATGAAGACTGATATGTAACTGATCGCCTCCTCTAGTGGGCCGAAGTTTATATTGGTATCACTCACACATTGGCTGGCGTGTAAGTACGTGCGACACTAAGACATCTCTTGCAGTATGTTGACCCTAGGCAGGTCGGTGACCAGGGTGGCGACAGATGGTCGCCAGTCGGTGGTTAACAAAGACTGTTTGTTAAAAGATGGTAGCCAGGTGGCCTCTTGAGTGTACAGTGACCCTTGTGTGGCCTCTGTACATTGACCGTATAATGATCCCTGTTTGAAAGGGTTTAGCGGCGTTTCTTTGGCTGTGTATTGACCCTTGTTTGAAAGGGTTTTTGTTTGCCGCGGTTCTTGGCCTGCAGATAGCGGCTGGCTGGAACCACTAGTTATAATCTTCAGATTTATAATTTATTCAAAAATTATATCTTTTTTCTTCTTGCAATCACATCACAGCATCCTCAACCATATGGTAACGATTATCTTGCAGTCTTATAAATTACCTTGCTTAAAACATTCTAATCACAAATAGGTATTTGTTGTGGGTGTTTCCGCAGAGCTGGAAAGCATCATCAGAGATATTTTCCGTGACGGGAGATAGCCTGCTTTTTTTTTTTGTGGTCATCGACCGGTTTCTTCGCATTCCGGATTCTTCGCATAACATGATTTTTTTTGGTCAAAATATTGTGACATAACATGGACTTGTACAGAGCAAATTTAGTTTGTTACAAATATTTATGAATCTGACCAAATACATCTTTGTAAAACGTAAATTCCCAAGAATACGTCCTTAATTTAAGCCGCAGAAACTACCAGGTAAATAAGCCATCCTGAGGTAGATCGCAAAACTTCTTGCTCTTTCCCCACCTCGCTGATAGGCGAGGACAGAGTACAGACTGGCTTGGAAGCGACAGAATGATGTCGAATGAGTGTATAAATTAAATTTTGCTCCTGTGCAAGTCCATGTTATCACACTGTTTTGCCATTGGCATATGAAAACACGGAAAATGCATAGGCACAAGGAAAATATCTTTGACAAATAGTTATATTCATATTCTCTTATTCCCAAAATAATTTGTAAAAACAGTTTTCAAGAAAATCTCTAAAAAACAACAAACTGAAAAATGCATGTGACAACTTGTGCCCCCGAGCATGTTGGCATTGAAGGGAATGAAATGGCCGACGTTTTGGCAAGGAAAGGTGCTGGCATCTCCACTTCTAAGGGATTGAACCATTTTTGTGGAATCAGCGACCAATCTCTCTTAGAGGGACTCAAGGAGGAGGAGGAGGAGGAGGAAAACAAGGAGGTCTCAGATGTGGTATTCCCACCCAGGGCTGAGGCCGGGGCTAAGATCTGCTTGGGGAATTATAACCCAGGGAAGTCGGAAGCATGCCATTGGCGCGTCAGTAAGAATAAGGTCCCGCATTCTTACGTGTTTTCTCACGGGGCATTGTTGGGCTCAGGGGACACCTGACAAAACTGGGCTTAGAGAGTGACACAGCATGTGCAGATTCTGTGGGAAATGAAGGAAACTCCAATACATCTCCTAACGGACTGCGTTGCTGATATTCAGAGAAGATTAAAGATCCTGGGTAGTCAGCAGGAGGAGAAGGGAAACATTCCCTCCCTAGAGCCCTTCAGGATATTAAGATTCCTTAGGGATCTTAACCTGTTTTTGGGGGTGCTGCGCAGCAGAGAGTCGTAGAGCAACAGGCCCCTTCAACCCCCACCCCCCAAACTGCGAAACATTGGGTAACGCTGCAATTGTAAAGAAAATATTTGAGATTAAATTGCAAGTACTAATTCGTGTGCTGGCCTCACACCAGATTTTTTTTTTATTTAATTTTTTTATACACCTAATTCGTATCGAATATGTTTTATATATCCATCGATACATGTTTTTTTTTTTTGTAATTTTTGAACTTAATACTGATAAATAATCACAAAAATTACATCTTCGTGTCAGAAATGTATGCTATTTATTGACACGGAGTCATGATTTTCCATTTTTATCTATACTAATAACCTTATTACCTGAAATTAATAATCAAATGATATCATTCTATGATTAATAACTCTCGTAATAACTACTTTTTTATTACGCTTTTAAAATAGAACATTAATATTTGTGGGGGTCTTCTTTATAATTGTTCTATATTTGTGCCAACTATGGAATTACCAGTTATATAGAGGAAAAAAATCTGGTGTGAAACACTCACACAACTTTCTCTTACTCCAGTTCTCAAGATGATAATTGACAAATTTTATAGTTTGTGTACCAAATTTAATGAAATTCGTCGAAAACTGAAAAAACTGTTCAGTAAAAGCGCCCTTCCGGTTTACTAATTTTCTTGAAACTTGGAATTTCAGCCATCCATTTATTTCTAACTAATTATGTTTTGGATGATAGAATTGTATAATCAACTGTGATAGCATTTTAAAGAAAAACATAACCCCCCTCCCCCAAAAGTCCCTTAAATGAATTTTCCCAGAGAAATGTTTTCGATAAAAAAAAAAAGTTGTAGAATCTTGTATGTTTAGTTTTATATACTGTTCATAAAATCGTCGGAGCCATTATTGAGAAAATCGCGAAAAAGTGAAAAAAAAACATGTAGTAAAGTGGTAAACGCACTTCCGGTTATCCTATTTTTTTCAAACTCATATTTAACAATTTCAACAACATATTTAATTCTAATTAACATTATTTAGATGACAGAATTGTGAAATAAACTGAAATAGCACTTTAGATGAAAACCTAACCCCACCCCTCCCCCAAAAGTGCCCTTCAGAGCATTTTCCCGGAGAAATGTTTCAAATAAAAGTTGTAGCTCATTGTATGTGTGGTTGATGTTTGACGTTTAAAGAAAATCGTCGAGCCATTTTTGAGAAAATCGCAAAAAAGTAAAAAATCCAACTAGTAAAGTGGTACTTCCGGTTGAGGAATTTTGACAGATAACGTAGTGTCAGATTCCACGGTGATACCTAAACGGAATATCAAGTTTCAACTCTCTACGGTTTTTCGTTTTTGAGCTATGCTGTTCACATACATACATACACACGGACACACACACACACACGACACACACACACACACACGGACACACACACACACACACGGACACCACCACACACACACACACACGACCATTTGCTAAAAACCACTTTTTTGAACTCAGGGAACTCAAAACGGATATTTCCGGTGAAAACTCGATATCGAAAATTTGACACGATTACAATACTTCCTCTTACTAGGATTAAGAGAAAGTAAAAAGGTGATTTCATAACAGCTTTTACTTTCTCTTATTTTCTCTAAGATAGTCAACATAATATTTTGTCTGCATTGTTTTTTTACTTCCCTCCATACTCCTTTAAGAGAAAGTATTGTAATCGTGTCAAATTTCGATATCGAGTTTTCACCGGAAATATCCGTTTTGAGGTCCCCTGAGTCCAAAAAAATGGTTTTTAGCAAATAGTCTGTGTGTGAGTGTGTATGTATGTATGTGAACAGCATAGCTCAAAACGAAAAACCGTAGATAGTTGAAACTTGATATTCCGTTTAGGTATCACCATGGGAAATGACAGTACGTTATCTGTCAAAATTCCTCCAACCGGAAGTACCACTTTACTAGTTTTTTTTTTTTTTACTTTTTTCCATTTTTCACAAAAATGGCTCAAACGATCTTCTTCAAACTTGGTATATCAACTACATATACTAACAGCTACAACTTTTATTTGAAACATTTCTCTGGAAAAATTCATTTAAGGGCACTTCTGGGATAGGGGTGGGGTTAGGTTTTCATCTTAACTGCTATTTCAGTTTATTAGACAATTCTGTCATCTAAATAATGTTTAATTAGAATTAAATATGTTGTTGAAATTCCGAGTTTGAAAAAAAATTCGGGTAACCGGAAGTGCGTTTACATTACCACATTACTAAATGATTTTTTTCACTTTTTCGCGATTTTCTCAAAAATGGTTTTGACGATTTCATTGAAACTACCTATATAAAACTACACATACAAAGAGCTACAACTTTTATTTAAAACATTTCTCTGGGAAAATTCATTTAAGCTCATATTTGAAGGAGGGGTGTGGTTACAGCTTCTTCTTAAAGTGGTATCATAGTTTAATTATACAATTCAATCACCCAAACAAAATTAATTAGAAATAAATAGATGGCTAAAATTCTGAGTTTCAGGGAAAATTAATAAACCGGAAGTGGCGCTTTTACTAGACAGTTTTTTTACAGTTTTTTGACGAATTTCATTAAATTTGTGTACACAAACTATAAAATTTGTCGTCAATTATAATTTTGAGAACTGGAATAAGAGAAAGTTGTGTGAGTGTTTCACACCAGATTTTTTTATTTAAATGAAATAGAAATATTATTTATTAGTTTTTTTTAATTCTTATTTTTCTTAAACATTCAAATCATACAATAATCATACAAATTGGAATATAACCGGAACATACTCTTTTTCACACACACACACACACACACACACACACACACAATATATATATATATCTATGTTGAAAAGAGAGTAAGAGAGGAAAGAAAGAGATCGTAGAGGAGTCTGGGCCAGCATACTAATGGTGACAGTACAAGAATAAGGTTATTAGAAAGGTTGTGTGATAGGTTGGTAGCCCACCTGAAGAAGCGAGTGGGGAATGTTGGGGTTCAAGGCTTTTTACCGGAGACTCGCGCTTTAAGAAATCGATAAGGGTTTCCCTTACCATTTCTTCCGGTCTAGGAGCCCACAATTTCTTCTGATACTTCAGTAAAGGAAAGGAATTTTTTTTTATAAATAATGATTAATCTCAACTTGTATTTAAGAAATTAACGATGTATGTTTATCACTTCGTTAAATGGAATTCGAATGTATTAAAAGCTCCTAGTGTTTAAAAAATTGTTAAACTTCTCTAAACAATCGCTGAGTTCTAAAATTAGAAATGATTAACTCCCCAAGCAAACGGTTCCCAATAAGTTATAGACTAAAATTTTTTTTTTATCTAGCTCCTAGTAAAACGGAAGTATTAGGATCGTATCAAATTTTTAAAATTGAGTTTTCACCGGAAATACCATGTTTTAAGGTGCCCAGAGTACAAATTTTTTTTACTTTATCTTACTCCTAGTAAGAGGAAATATTGTAATCGTGTCTAATTTTCGATATCCAGTTTTAACCGGAAATATCTGTTTTGAGGTCCCCTGAGTACAAAAAAGTGATTTTTTATATATATGTGAACAACATAGCTCAAAAACGAAAAACCGTAGAAAGTTAAAACTTGATATTCCGTTTAGGTATCACCATGGCATCTGACAATGGGTCATCTGTCAAAATTCCTCAACCGGAAGTACCACTTTACTTGTTTTTTAACTTTTTTGCGTTTTTCACAAAAATGGCTCCAATGATTTTCTTTAAACTTGATATGTATCAACTACACATACAAGGAGCTACAACTTTTATTTGAAACATTTCTCCGGGGAAAATTCATTTAAGGGCAATTATGTGGTGAAGGATGGGGTTAGGTTTTTATCTAAAGTGCTATTTCGGTTTATTAAACAATTCTATCACCTAAATAATATTAATTAAAATTAAATATGATGTTGAAATTCCGAGTTTCAAAAAAAAAAAATCGGATACCGTAAGTGCGTTTACATCACCACTTTTTACTAAATGATTTTTTTCACTTTTTCGCGATTTTCTTGAAACTTCTTATATAAACTAAACATACAAAGATCTATAACTTTCTCTCTGGGAAAATTCATTTAAGGGCACTTTTAGGGGAGGGTTGGGGTTATGTTTTTCTCTAAAGTGCTATAATAGTTGATTATACAATTCTATCATCCAAAGAAAATTAATTAGAAATAAATAGATAGCCGAAATTCCGAATTTCAAGAAAATTAGTAAACCGTAAGTGGCGCATTTACTGGACAATTTTTTTTTCCCAGTTTTTGACGAATTTCATTAAATTTGGTACACAAAGTATAAAATTTGTCAATTATAATTTTGAGAACTGGAGTAAGAGAAAGTTGTGCGAGTGTTTCATACCAGATTTTTTTTATTTTTTTTATAGTGAATGGTCTTTTATGTTCGTGTTTTTTTAAAAAAAAAAAAAAAGTCACAGAAACGAAAAATTGAGGGAATCACTTATAATAAATGGTTCCAACGATTTTATTGAAAGTTCGTATACTATCTACACATATAAATATCAATCAATTTTGTTTGAACCATTTTCCTGGGATAAATTGATTTTTTTTTTTTTTTTTTTGTAGAGTTTCGTCAAAACTACTCTTAATGTACGTTTAAAGTGAGACAGAGTCAGAGAGACTGAGAGAGAGCGAGAGAGAGTGAGAAAGAGTGAAAGAGAGAGTGAACAGCATCACTGAAATGAAAAGAATGCTTTTAAGTACTCTTTTCCGTGAGGGGCATGTGTTGGTGTAGTGGTTATGAGCATGGACTTGTAACTGGGAGGTCCCCAGTTCAAATCCCCGCATATAGCTACTAAATTTTATATTCGTTAAAAAATGTTAATGTTAATTTAGGTGCTTCTGCACCTAATTAATGTTAATTTAGGTGCTTCTGCACCCCGCTTGAAAAAAAATATACTTTACTTTATTCGTTTCCGTGAAAATTCATTTACTCAAAGAAGTATTGGGTGAAGGGGAATTGTATGGTTTTCTTAAAAAAGTCATTTTATTAACTTTAGATTTTTCTCGAATTGATACAAAAATTGAAGACAAGCATACATTTAGTAAAAATTATAAGATTGTATACAATTTGGCCTTTTAAAAATCTGTGTAAAACTTACTTTTTTTTCCTTATGCCATTTTGACTTGGCTATTCAGCCACTTTATGTCGCGCGGCCCAATATAAAAATTGATAATCGGTAATAGGGGTTATCCTCGTCATTAAAGAGAGATCTAATGTCCGCTAATTCGGGACAAGCGTCAAGGTGATCTGCGGACATGTCATCCTGAAGGCATATATTGGACAGACTGGGCTCGTTGCCAATCCGACGCGATGTAAATGTTTTTGGAGGTAAAATCATGGCCAGTCAGCAATCTGAAGCAGGCCACGGACAATCTGCGGGGTAGTGTAGTTTGGGATTCGTCCGTTCTGTGACAATAATCTGGCCCACTGTTTTCCTATGGTCTGCTGCCGGTATCTCTCTTGGGTGGATCTCTGAATAGTGAGTTGTATCAGGCGCTTGGCGGCTGTAGTACTTAATATAAGTGTCATGGTCGGCTGTTCAGACCGCACGCCCTCACCCGCAAGCCTTGTCGGCCTCTTCATTACCGGGTATTCCGCAATGCCCAGGAATCCACTGCAATACCACCACGTTAATTTCACGAGCTATCAATTGGTGAATCCTGACCCGGCAGTACTAAACATCCTGGGAGTCATGATGAGGGGTCGAGCTAGTGACAGCCGTGATCGCTGCTTGCGAGTCTACCAGGATCACAACATGTGAATCGGATCTTACACGTATTTCATCGAGAGCAAGCGCAATTTCCCTTCACTTCGCCATCAAAATTTCTCGCGATACTCCCCACAGGACATGCGCACTGAAAATCTCTACTATAAACAGCTGCTCCTACGTTTGAGTTGGGCCCCAATGATGAACAATCAGTGTAAACCCGCAGCCATTTCGATATGGGGTAACGCACCTCCAGTGTTTCCAGAGCAATGGTTCTAAGTTCATAGGGGCGAGAGACCTGTGTAAAACTGCAGTTGGAGGAAATCGTGTTAGTGTTTCACACCAGATTTTTGGTATTGAACATTCGAATTTCTTATATCTATCTGATAGAGTCGCAATATTGTCATCAATCAAGAGAAAAGAACGTGAAAAAGGGAAGAAACTACAAAGTGAAGTGGTAATTTCCATTTTAAAGTGGCACTAGGCGATTTTTGTAGCATGGTGGATCCACTGGTAGTATCCAACTGAATATCAAGTTCGATAATCTATACTTTTTTTTTACTTTAAGTGATGCTGTTCACTCTCCTTCTCTCTCTCTCTCTCACACACACACACACACTCACACACAATCACAATACACCAACAAACACACCTACACACATAGAGAGAGATAGAGAAAAAAAATTGATGTGGGAACAACAGCATTCTTTTTACTACATTCCTTAACTCCTAATTTATAAATTTTATTCAAACTGGGAATTTTAATAACACATTTAATTAGCTTTATAATGTTATATATGGAAGGGTAAAATAATGGAATCTTAAAATGCTAGCAAGCTAGGCAGCCAGATTGGGGCCAACATTATTGGCCAATGATTCTTTTCGGATCGTTTAACAAATCTGAAAAAGGGTTTGGAGGCGCTTAGAAGTGGTAATAAATATAATTGTATCATCCCCACTATCGCTTAATTTTCCCCCAAACTGTGATAGGCATTTTGATAGTTGTATGCTCGTTTTGAAAGATTAAGTATAACATGAAATTTCTTTGCTAATTATTTACTCTAGAAAGTTGTGCGAGTGTTTCACACCAGATTAATTTTTTTTTTTTTTTTTTTTTTTTTTCAGTGAATGGCTGGATGTTTGTGTTGTGTTTTTTTTTAAAAAAAAAGAAAGTCACAGAAACGAATAATTGAAGGAATCACTTATAAATGGTTCCAACGATTTTATTGAAAGTTCGTATACTATCTACACACATAAATATCAATCAATTTTATTTGAACCATTTTCCTGGGAAAAATTGATTTTTTTTTTTTTTTTTTGGTAGAGTTTCGTCAAAACTACTCCTAATGTACCCTCAAAGTGAGACAGAGAGAGAGAGAGACTGAGAGAGAGCGAGAGAAAGAGTGAAAGAGAGAGTGAACAGTATCACTGAAATGAAAAAATGCTTTTAAGTACTATTTTCCATGAGGGGAATGTGTTGGTGTAGTGGTTATGAGCATGGACTAGTAACTGGGAGGTCCCCAGTTCAAATCCCGCATATAGCTGCTAAATTTTATATTCGTTAAAAAAAATGTTAATGGTAAATTAGGTGCTTCCGCCTTCGTCCACGACACCTAATTTGGTAGTTGGACGTTAAGCCCGCCTGAAAAAATAGGCAATTACTTTACTTTACTTTTACTCTTACCCTCCTAGTAAGGAAAGAAGTGTTGCAATCTTGTCACAATTTCAAAAATTGATTTTTTTTCCCGGAAATAGAATGTGGTTTGTCCTATGTATGGTAAACAAAAAAAAAAAAAAAAAATCTAAGCGTGAAACACCACACAACTATCTCTTACCGCAGTTTACAAAATTGTAATTGACAAATTTTATAGTTAATATAACAAATTTAATTCAATTTTATTTGACTGTATTTATTAGTGTAGAAACAATATTTTGTGTGTATTTATTTCTACTTTACACGGAATTGACAAAAGTCGTTTTCTAGAAAAATTAAAAAAAAAAAAAAAAAAAAACTCAAAAAATCCTATTGTGTAAAATTGCAATTCCGGTTAACCTATATTTTTCAATCTTCTGATACCTCTGATTACTCTGATACTTCTGACACCTCTGATTTTTCAATCTTCTAATACTTCTGATGTGTGTAAACTGAGTTTTGCTCTGTGCAAGTCTGTGTTGTCAGCACTGTCTGATAAAACGCATCCTGAAAGATGGGCGAACGCCCGAAACCGGTCGATGACCATAAAATGAAGCGGCCTACCACGGAAAATGTCTCTGATGCTTTTCCAGCTCTGCGGAACCAACCACCACAACAACTATATTTTTCAAATTTTGAATTCCATCATTGCTTCTTCTTCTTCTTCTTCTTCTTTGTTGGCTTTACAGCCCACATTATTGAGCCTTAGCCGCCTCTTCTATTCGCCTCCACCACTTATCTCTATTAGTTGCTGCAGCTTTCCAATTCCACACATTCAGCAAAACTCTCTGGAATCTTCTTCTGTACCATCTACCCATCTCAGTTTGGGTCTGCCCACTCTTCTCGTGCGGTCAAGTCTTTCTTCCAAGACCTTTTTAGGCACCACATATTCTGCCATCCTTGCAACATACCCTGCCCATTGCTGCCTAGTGATCCTAATTATTTTAACTACTTCTGCTTACCATACATGTCCAATATCTCCATATTGGTTCTTCTTCTCCAGCTTTGGGCCTCGCTAACTGGTCCGAAAATAAATTCTTCTTTCAAATGTTGAAAGGATTCTCTCCGTCACTCTTGGAGATTGTCCATGTTTCAGACCCATAGATGAGCACTGTGCGGATCAGAGTTTTGTACAACAAGATCTTCGTGTTTCTGGAAACAAGACGGCTTTTTATATGGCGGTTTAGTCCGAAGTAGCATCTATTAGCCGCCATCACTCTGTTTCTTACCTCTTCGGATACGTTATTACTTTCCAGTAATCAGCTAACCTAAGTAGCAAAACCTATCCACTTGCTCAAAACTATAATAGCCTATTGCTATAGACTGCGCTAAAGCCAAAGTTGTCGCACCACCAGCATGCATATATTTTGTTTTGTCTGGTTCACCTCCAGCCCCAGCTTCTTAGCCGCCCTTTCCATGTCGAGAAATGCATTCTTCATAAAGTCGAACGATCTCCCGATGATGTCGATGTCGTCAACATAAGCAAGTATCTGGACCAGACTTATGGAAATAATCCTGCGCACTACCTTTTCCGAGGGCCAGATTAAACAACAGACATGCCAATGCATCTCCAAAGTCTCACACCTTTGCGCGTGCTGAAGCTGGATGAGTGGTGCACTTTTTATACGCACAACGTACTCCCGCTTCTTCCATCGTGAGTCTAACAAGATGAACAAGTTTAGGCGTTTCCAACATGGCCTTATACACAGCTCTTCTCGATTGATGCTATCATGCGCTGCTTAGAAATCTATGAAAAGATGTTGGGTTTGCAAATTGAATTCCCTTTTCCTTTCTCCAGTATCATATATACGTAGGGAAAATATTTGCTTTATAGTGGATTTATCTCGCCGAAATCCTTCCACTGATAAACCACCTATCTCAGCATCTACACCATCATTGCTTCTACTGTGTAATAATATAATGTAGATAGTAAAACCGTATATAACACTAAAGTTGTACTTTAGAGCAAAGCATTACGCTACTTCCCCCCCCCGCGACCCCCCAAAAAAAATCAATTTAAATCCAGCAAAATGTTTGTAACAAAAGTGATAAGGGATTTATGTGTGTAGGTAATATACAAAGTTTAATGAAAAATCATTGGAGCCGATTTCCATTAAATCACGAAAAAAAAAAAGAAGAAATTAAACCCGAATTGAATTTTTACCCGAAATCTTCGTACCTGCAACTTTTCGTTTTTGAAATATTCTATTAACAAACACACACACACACACACACACACACACACATTCAAACCATTCGCTAAAAACTTTTTCTTTTCGTAATCAAGAGGATCCCAAAACATATATTTCCGGTGAAGACTCAATTTCGAAAATCTGATACGATTGCAGTATACTGTGCAGGTAAACACCCACTAAACTACCTTTTACTTTCTCTTACTCCTAGTAAGAGGAAGTATTGTAATCGTGTCAAATTTTCGATATCGAGTTTTCACCGGAAATAACCGTTTTGAGGTCCCCTGAGTCCAAAAAAGTGGTTTTTAGCGAATGGTCTGTGTGTGTCTGTGTGTGTGTATGTATGTGAACAGCATAGCTCAAAAACGAAAAATCGTAGAAAGTTCAAACTTGATATTACGTTTAGTATCACCATGGGATCTGACGGTGCGTTATGTGGCAATATTCCTCAACCGGAAGTACCACTTTACTAGTTGTTTTTTTTACGTTTTTGCAATTTTCTCAAAAATGGCTCCGAAGATTTTCTTTAAACTTGCTATATCAACTACACATACAAAGAGCTACAACTTTTATTTGAAACATTTCTCCAGGAAAATTCATTTAGGGCACTTCTGGGGGAGGGGTGGGGTTAGGTTTTCATCTTAACTGCTGTTTCAGTATATTAGACAATTCTGTCATCTAAATAATGTTAATTAGAATTAAATATGTTGTGAAATTCCGAGTTTGAAAAAAAATAGATAACCGGAAGTGCATTTTTACTGAAATATAATTTTCAGTTTTCTGGTATTTTCTCGAAAATGGCTCCAACGATTTTCTTTAAACCAGCGTTGTTAACTATACATATAAAGAGCTACAACTTTTATTTGAAACTTTTTCCCCTGATAAATTCATTTAAGGGGACTTTTGGGGGAGGGGGGTTATGTTTTTCTTTAAAATGCTATCACAGTTGATTATACAATTCTGTCATCCAAATTGAAATAACTAGAAATTAATATATGACCCAAATTCCGTGTTTCAAGGAAATTAGTGAACCGGACAGTTTTACTGGACAGTGTTTTCACTTTTCGACGAATTTCATTAAATTTGGTACACTAACTATAAAATTTGTCAATTATAATTTTGAGTACTGGAGTAAGAGAAAGTTGTGTTTCACACCAGATTTTT
>JAAEAF010011203.1:0-34733 GCA_011037195.1 Triatoma infestans
GAAGAAAATCGTTGGAGCCGTTTTTGAAAAAAACGCAAAACATAAAAAAACTAGCTTGTAAAGTGGTACTTCCGGTTGAGAAATTTTGACAGATGACTCACCGTCGGATCCCATGGTGATAACTAAACGGAATATCAAGTTTCAACTTTCTACGATTTTTCGTTTTTGAACTATGCTGTTCACATACATACATGCACACACACACATACACTCTCAGACACACACACACACACACACACACACACAGATCATTTGCTAAAAACCACTTTTTTAGACTCAGGGGACCTCAAAACGGATATTTCCGGTGAAAAGTCAATATCGAAAATTTGACACGATTACAATATTTCCTCTTACTAGGAGTAAGAGAAAGTAAAAAATCTGGTATGAACGTCACCCAACTTTCTCTCACTGCAATTTACATAGTTATAAGTGTTTGATAGATCCCTGCAAGTATAGTCTCTGTACCATGTGTATGTTACCCTCCAATGGAGGAAATTACAGGAAGCCCAAAAACACATTCCATAAATTCTCGCACTTGCAATCAACCAGAAACAAGCAATTTTACCAACACATTTAATATTTCTAATACAGTATAGAGTGGCATTTCAGAGAAAACTCTAATCCCTACCCCATCACTAAAAACTCCTCTTAAATGAATTTTTCTAGAAAACGTTTCAAAAGCGTATCTCAAACTCAGCATTTCAACAACATATTTAAATGTTAATGATATTATTAGATGTGCCGCCATTCCCCCAAAAGTGCTCCTCATTGAATATTCCCGGAGAAATGTTTCAAATAAACTTTATAGCTCTTTGTATGTATGGTTGAAATTTCAAGAAAATCGTCGGAGCCGTATTAGAAAGAATAGCAGAAAACTAAAAACTACTTTCAGTAAAGCGCACTTCCAGTCATCCGATTTTCTTCAAATTTGGAATTTTGACAACATATTTAGTTCTAAATATTATTTAGCCGATAGAATTCTGTAATAACTGAAATAGCACTTTAGAGGAAACTATACCCCCCCCCCCAAGTTCCCGTACATGAATTTGCCCGGAGAAATGTTTCAAATAAAAGTTGTAGCTCTTTTGTATGTGAAGCTGATATACCAAGTTTAAAGAAAATCGTTGGTGCTAATTTCGAGAAAATCGCAAAAAACTGAAAAAAAAAAAACCATTCAGTAAAGTGGCATTTCCGGTTGATGGATTTTGTGCGAAATCTTCGTGTCTATTGCGGTGGTAGTACCTAAACGGAATACTAAGTTTGGCCCTCCTGCAATTTTTTGTTTTTGAGATATTCTCTCCACACACATCCATACCACACACACAAAAACACGCACACACACACACACACACACACACACACACATAGACCACTTTCTAAAAACCACTTTTATGGTCTCAGGGGACCTCAAAACGTGCATTTCCGGTAAAAATCTGGCACGATCGCAGTAACTTCCTCTTACAGTAATTAGTAAGAGAATGTGAAAATTTCGAAAAAGTAATTAAAGATTAATTATATCTTAAATTAAAGCAGGGTAGTAACATAATTTTAGCTAATTAATGTTTCAAATTAAGGAAAAATTAAGGAGAACTATAATTTTATTGAATATCAAATATCAATTAATCAATCGCTCACCTTTAACTCTCTCTCTCTCTTTTCAATTTCTCTTAAAATTATAAAAATCTAATTTTTAAAAATCATTAATAAATTAAATTTAATTAATTTAAATTATAACCACATATATTGTGCAATTTTAGTAGAAGTTGGATAAAGTGAAAAGTATGGAGAGTTAATTAGGAAATTAGGTATTTGGTGGTTGGTTGAAAAGGAGTGGAGAAAGTAGGGATGACAAGATGGGTTCAGGGCCAGGCAACAGAGAAAGAGACAGGGTGAATAAGTAGAACCCATAGGTTTGGTTGTAATACAAAGTTGGTAATACAGCAGAAAGTTACAAGTTTAAATTCAGAGTAGCAACAAAATAACAAACAGTAGCGGTAACAGAAGGTGGGCTAACTTCCTTTGACAGTATGCACACGGTGTTAATGCCAAGCTACTACCACAGTACTTTGCTACATGCCCTAAGCTCTGGGTTATTACTCCTCGCTTCTAATAATTTCAAAGTCACCCCTTCTCAAAATTTTTATCTTCAATAATGTTATAAATATTAATTAGTTTATTAAACTAATATTCAATTTTAAAAATAAAAATCGTGATACTTCCTCTAATTGAGTAAGAGGAAGTAAAAAATTTCTCTTTTCTTGCCAGATCTAGTAGTATGGACACTTTCGAACATGCTGCCTATTTTTCAACCATTTAAACAAGTTTTGATGATTACCTTTCTCCAATGAATTCATACAAATCTTTTAATTGAATTCAATGCGTACCCAGAAGCTATTTTTTTCTTTTGCATTTCTAAATTCAAATATATAAAATTAAAATGTTGCAAAAGCACTTATTACTTTATTCTAGATCATTGTCATCGATTAGAGCTCATTCTTGAACCTTCAGTCCCTAATTGAAAAATAAAGATTAGAGAAAAAACTATTTCTGGTGCATTTATATTATTGTTATTATTCGTCAGCGTGGAGGGACTAAGCCTACGTTATCCAGTGCCCCACTGAGCCCATATTGCTAACCAAAGAAACGAATGAATGAGCCGGGACTAAAACAGAAATCCAGACCACTTAAGATATAAAACAGTCCAAACAAATAGGACAATCGCTCTAAGTCACTTCCACAGACATCCTGTACCGACCAAAGTTTGTGTAACCTAATTTCCTCACAACCCAAGCATATGGTGTTTTGGATGATGGTTGTTTCTTCATCTGTCTCAAAAACAGTACAAAACGGGTTTGGCATGAGCCTTATTACGTTATCTCTTAAACCACAATGTCTAGTAATGGGCTCAAACAGATGCCAGGGAAAGGTGCGTGCAAAACACAGCAACATCTCACCTATTAGCCGTGTTCGGATTCTCAATGAACATCTACATTTACTGCAATTACTTCAAATTCCAATCTATCAGCATTGCTAAATCTTCAATCTTTTAACATAATTGATGAATACGTGGATGGATCTGCAATGCTGGATAACATCTGGTATTTTATCCGTCGTAGCATGCATATTCATTTTCTTCCTGACCGGTTTCGGATTTTCATCCATCGTCAGAGCAAATTCACCAAGTTCGTGTAGGGAGTTCACTTCAACGTAATGTTTCTATTACACTCACACTTGTTGGTAACATAACCTAATAACTTCCCCACATAATTATATACAACCAACAAACAACAAGTGTAAGTGTAACAGAAGCATTACGTTGAAGTGAACTTTCTACACGAACTTGGTGAATATGGTGTGACGATGGATGAAAATCCAAAATCAATCAGGAAGAAAATGGATATGTATGCTACGACGAATAGAATACCAGCTTTTATCATAAGATTAACTCATAAGTTAATCGATGGTCCAAAAGCAAATCACCTTGACCTCCTCAGATTAGAAGAATACCAAAACTGACTTTCATATAAAGCTCCCTCATACTTGGACTCCTGAATGGAATGACACGAAACAGCCAATTCTACATCTGTTACTGTTTCCCCGTCTTCCGCACCATAGTGGGTCTTCCATAAAGTTGCCTTCAGGTTTCGAGGCTTTCCGCTAACCAATTTGTCCGACCAGATTCTAGCCAGTCATTCTATAGAAATCTCGATTTTTTTCTCTAAGTCTGTCTGCCTTTGAAACATAGCTACCCATATAAAGCTCACTGAAAGGACCACTTTTTAAAATTAATCCATGAAGTCTTTCGCTAGAATATGAAAATATTTTTGCAAAATTCCAATATAAGAAATGGAAAAGTAGGAAAAACTGTATTTTCTCTTTTGTAAAAATGAATATATAAAAATTGGAAGGTGGGAAACAAACTCGCTAACTCAATAATTAAATTGGATAAATTCATTTGAAGAAACTTGTCCAATAATCAAATCAATTAAATACCACAACAAATCCAATAAAATTGTAAAGAGCCATCATTTATAAAATTCATGAAATTATAAAATGCAATTCCTAGTTAATTGCTTTTATTGCATCAAATTGCTGGCAATATTGAATCAAGTTATGTTGATTTGTATGATTTTGTAACATGGGTAATTTTTGTACAAGTACGAAAAGCTTTTATGTACAAGTACGATTCGCTATTTATGGCTATTTTCTAGTTAACGACGCATAAATAAATCCAGAATTTTGTTTAGATTTGTGATAGGGAATTATTTAACTATTAATTGAATGACTGTCCATATTTTCTGAACGCTAGAAGCTATTTAAGTGAAACAGGCTTTATTTTGAAGTTGTGCTTGCATTTGTTGCTGTTGTAGTTTTAACATTAGTTATATTGAAGCGATAAACTTGTGTTAGGCAGTATTGTAGGACCTAGGGTATAATAGCTGGGCAGAGCTTTCCAAGGGGAATCGATGTTTCACTAACGGTAAAGGGGAAAGCTGTATGTGGCCGTTTTATATATATAGTATAAGAGAGTCACCATTTTCCATCCCTTTTACAAAGGGATATCCACTTTCCAGTCATACGATCACACGTTTCCACTGTCTCATTCTCTCACACCCTCTTTAACGGGTCATCTGGCAATCTCATTCGGCCGAATGGAAACAGGCATACAAGAAGGGTGAACTGATCGTATTGGCGGGTGGTGATAAAAGAACGCATGAAGGGTAAACTATGGTTTCCACTACACTTGAACGCCTTCAAAAATTGAAATTTCGACTAAATAGCTTCAATATATATATAACTTAATTCAAAATGGACATTGAATTATAAAATAACTAACTGTCATATAGTTAGTTGCAAGGTAATTTATAAATTTACGTTTCCCTTTAGTGTAAATTTTAGTTCGGTCAATTAGCGTTTTCTAACTTATAACCAATAAAATGACTAGGATCAAATATCTGCAACAAGAAAAAGTGGAAATGATGGTTTAGTCCATATATGATGTCACATTATGACGCATGTAAGAATGCACCCTTTTCCCCGTGATAATCGTTACTAACTTAACTAACTAGTAAGCTTGGCAGGTAGAGAGGTGACTATATATTTTCTGGATCAGTAGAGGGTACCAACAATACTGAACCAACTGCATATATAATAACATTTGAAATTTACCGCCCAAAATTCCGCGCAAAATTAATTATCTACTATTTTCCATTAATCTTGGAATTCCCTCCGCATAGAATCTCACCTTTCTAGATACTAAGTAAAGGGTTGACTTAGATTTCCTTTTACAGTGCTATCAAAAATTTTACTTGTACATTCTGTCTTTTATTTACAACTAACGTTTCAGAATGATATTATTTTCTGGAACCGTGTAATAATTTGACAAATTATTAAATCAAAAGTAGTGAGTGAATGTATATTTTTAATCAGAAGTGAGAGAAAGGAAAAAAATAGCCATTACTTTGTCTCACAAGTGAAGTAAAGTAATATTATTCAACTATAACTAGCCCGACATCTAGCAGCAATACGTGAAAAAAAAAAGTATTACAAAACAAATTCCAGATAACCACGAAATTGAGGTTATAACAAAGAGAGCTGGTTATAGAAAGAGGGATCTGACTTGAATTATAGTAAATTCTCAGCGTTTGTAACTTTTCATATTTTTTAAATTCTTATAAGTTAGCAACCAATTAATGCGGTAAAAAATGTAATATTCAACATGTGAGTAAAGCATTTTTACACTCTGATGGCAATGTCGCTGCGCTCGTGTCGTCAATATCTGAACTCAAGTGTAAAAAAAAATGGCATTATTCTACTCATCATAGTTTCATACATAACTATTTTTAGCCTGATTTTGAAATATGTAATTAGCCTAATAAATTTTACTTGTACATTCTACACTTTATTGAATGTTAATGTTTAAAAATATAATATATGTATGTTTACTTTCTCTTATAAGTATAGCACTCGTGGATACATTTTCGGAATACAATTTTCAAAGAAAACACATGTTCTGAGAGTCTCTGAATACGAAATAAAAATGTTTTTTAAGAACGGTCTATATGGGTGTGTGTGTCTGTTTTGTACGTGGTCTAAATATATACAAACAAAACGCAGCAAGTTATAATTTGTTATTATGTACAGACAAGAGCTTTGTTATCGTAAACAGGATTCGATCAAATTCCGTCAAGCAGAAGTACGAATTTAACTCATTGTTTTTCTTCTTTTATTTCTTTTATTAATTTTGGCGATTTCTTATTAATCGCCACCTACGTTTTGCTTTAAACTTGTGGAATGCTAATTGTATACAGATATATAAATCTATAATATACTTTTTATTAGAAACATTTTTTTGGGGCTAAAATTTTAGGAAGGAATCAATGAGTTAATCTTAATTTTGGAACTATCGATATAAAAGGAACGAGAATGAAAATTTGAATTTGACACACGATGGGGATTCCTAAAAATATTGATTGAATTTAAGCCAGTTTTAAGTGGGACAGACAGAGAGTGATGCCACACAATGTAGTCACATTCCGGACAGAGAATCCCCTAAAGTATTACACATCCCCCCACCAGCTATACTTTTATACGTAATGCTAACTAATCGTTTAGTTGAAAATTCCAAATTTGAAGTCAGTTAAAATTACAATATATTGCAGAATTATTATCTGCCATATGAATATTTCACATCAGATAATGCTACCTATCTATTTGATCTAGATTACATTCTGTCCGGAAATGTAGTCATGCATTCTGCCCTGAGGTTGTAATTATTGTGTAAGTTCAGCGTTCAGATGAATTGTTTCACAACTTCTTTCCCTCAATTTAGATCTCTGATCAGTGTATATCAAGTTGCGTCCAATTGTGTTAATACTTTCAAAAATTTTCCAAATATGTATGAGTTTGAATAAAACTTTTTGATTTCCAAACATAGAGGAATTTTGTAATTTAGTACTTTATGTAATTACTGTAATGTAAAAAGAAAAAAATAGTAAAAATAAGAAATGAAGAAGTTCAATTTAATGGCTGAGAAAGATTCTTTTTTTTTATATTTGTTTCCCTCTCTCTATTACCACTTGCTCTATTTCTTTTAGAAGTGATAAAATGGAGTTAAATGAAGGGTTGACCTCTATTTCAAGAAGTAGGACTCCAATTGTAGAGAGGGAATGGCCGATCGTTGGCCATTTATCAGGATACAGTCAGACCTTATTCTCCTATATCAAGCTAATGGGACCGGTAGAAGTTATATGGTTGTGTTGATAATAATCACAGTGTGTTCTCCGGCCGTCCATACGAGCCACCTTGCTATCACCACTCTCACAATACTTTACCAACCCCAAAAGTAATTGATCACTATCACCTTTAAGATGTATTTACCTTCCAATTAATGATATTTTTTTTCTTTTTCAGCTAGAGATATTTAAATATATAAATAGTCTCTAAAAATAAATACAATTAAGTTTTGCTGGCACAAAATTCTAGAATCGTTTTTAATTATTTATTTTATACAATCATATCTTTGAAGAAGCCAACAAATTATCAGCTCCATATTTTTTTTATTTTTTCTTTACTTTCTCTTTTTTTGTGTGAAGTATGTTTAAGAAGATCCAGGAAGTCTTTGAAACTACTTTTTGATGCAATGGAAAGCTGGGAGGAGATTACGAGTTCCTTTGGCAATATTATTTCTTCAGCTTCTTCTGCCGACGTGATTGCGACATCCTACAATTCCATTACATTTTACCAAAAACGGAAATTCATGCAATTGGAAGTTTAACCTGATCAGGAAATATTAGAATCAGGAGACTGTAATCCTAGCTGATAGCTAGTCTGCCACTGAGCTGATATGATATCAGGGAATGTCTTGGCAAACTCAATGATTAGGACACGTGTGTGCGGATGGAAATGAAATGGCCAACACCCTGGTAAGGAAAGGGGCGCGCTATATCCCCTTTATGGAGGAGAAATTCTTTTGTGGGATAAGCGACCAGTCTCTATAGAGAAATGAGGTAAAGTAAAGATAGCGCAGCTAGGGGAAAGCTCTCCCAGGATTGAAGCAGGCTAAGGCCTGTCTGTGCGGTTATGATCAAAAAAGATCTGAATCATGCGTCTGGTCTGAGTAATATTGCATGTTGACGGGATTCTTCATGGTGCATTCTAAAGAGTCAGGTGGTACTTAAATACTAGGCCTAGAACGAGATAGCACCTGCAGATTCTGTGAGGAATGGAGGAGACTCTAACGGAATACGATGCTATCATACAGAGAAGATTTGTGTGATGGATGCAAGAAAATATATCTATTTTAATTGAAGAAAATTATGAGAAAAATGCGAGCTTGTTGGTAAAAAGGTAACCCAGGTAGAAGAAGTACACTTACATGAAGAGTTCATGAACCTTCTTAACCCTTCTTCACACAGGGGAAGATTAAAACGAACAATTTGAAGAACATTCCTACAAGAAGAGTCTAAAACAGACATTCAAGCCAAAACACTTGCTTCAGGAATCGCTCTCTTAAACTCAGTGCCAGTGATAGTGATTTGGATAAAAATGAAATGTTATTTGGTGTGTTGTTGTTGTAGTGTAGTAGCTTGTGGTGGCTTGAACGGTTTTGTAAAAGGGCTTGTGTTTGTAAGTTTTAAGAGAGAGAAGTAATAAGAATAATTAAGAAAACACTGGTAGATTAAATTAAATGAAAAATGCGAGCTTGTTGGCAAAAAGGTAACCCAGGTAGAAGAAGTACAGTTACAGGAAGAGTTCATGAACCTTGTTAGCATTGTCTACCTCTTCTTCTCACAGGAGAAGATTAAAATGAACAATTAGAAGGACATTCCTTCAAGAAGAGTCTAAAACAGACATTCAAGCCAGAACACTTGCTTCAGGAATCGCTCTCTTAAACTCAGTGCCAGTGATAGTGATTTGCCTTTATTCTAGATAAACGTCTGATTTATTAACATATAGTTGTGATATTGTAAAGTACTTAAATTTGCTTAGAGAATAATATATTTATTTTTAAAAACAGTGGTGCTCTCTTGATTATTACTAATACTTTTCTCTTAAACATATATACACACTAGCCCTTTTACTAAACCGCTCGTGCTACACCAACTACTACTACAAACACACAAGCTACTACAACACAACATTACCAAAAACATTTCATTTGGAAGACTGGGAACTTTACCAGGTAAACAATATTCGCTAAAGAAAAAAGACCTGAAGAACACAAGCATGAATCGTTTGGAGGAAGATATACCCTCCTTAGAACTGAGATTCCAAAGAGCAAAACAGAAATCTTTTGGTTGCATACCTGACAGTCTGAAACAGACAGGAAAACTTCAAATGACTGACCTCTGAAAACCCGTTATTTCACAGCCACTAATCGTCCTCTTTGTTTGACGTAAATCATTTCACTAATAACTCACAAGTAATTACTAGAATTCAATGGTTTACAAAGTATAATAAAGGCATGTTTCTATGTTAATTTTTTTTTAATTTAAGGCGCGTCAACATCCTATGGTCATTGGTGCTCGGAGCCTTCTCAGTGCACTGCCGGCCTCCGGACAATGTTCTCTCGTTACAGATAACAATTTCCATCACCGGAAAGTGAGCTATAAAGGCTCCTAGGAAGAAAAAAATGTAAGGGAAGCACAGCTAGACTCGAACCCAGATCCTCCGCGTGGGAGTCCATTACGCTAACCACTTAGCTATTCCCTTCCCTTTCTATGTTAATGTTATTATATAAAGATTTAATTCTTTCTAATCTGAAAGATATTCAGTGATACGACTTATGAATGTATTTATTAGATTAGGTAAAAACCATAAAATCAGAATAAAATATTATTATTAATCATTCCATTAATGAATTACGAATAATTTAAATTTCTTTAATTATTTATTTTAGCCGTATCATGGTACATGGTAAGAAAACAACATAATTTTTATTGATTTATTTGAAATACAATAGAGATTTATAAAATAAATTTTGGCACATTGAATAATACAAAGTTACACACTTTTTTTTTCTTTTTTTTAAATTTTTGACATTATATCAATACGAAAGCGATGATTGATGCTTGCTCCAACCCCTTAATCTATTTTTACATTCATCTAAAAAAAAAAAAAAAAAATTATCTGGTATCTTTTGTCGTTCAAATAAAAGTAGTAAAACATTACTACAATCATTTAAAATTTTATTTAAGATATACTTACAGTAACTAATTAATACATGAATAACTGAATGGTCAACATATAATTTGATTATCCCTTTAACAGTGTTTATATTCCGAACCAAATAATTTCACTAAAAATCAGTGAACAAAATTAAATATTTAAACCCTAGTAAGCTACCGGTTTATTTTCTTTTAATCTCTAGAGATTAAATGTAATCACTGTTGCCACTTTCAATTAGTCAAATTCTAATTGGCGCATGAATCGTTAAATTATATAAATAATTCATAATTAGAGAAAAAAAAAAAACCAGCTATATTTTCCCTCGTTTAATTTATATCCTAAAAAAAAAAATTGTTTCCGGTGTTCTCTCATCCATCTTCATATTTCTGTAATATTGTGATATTAACATTAATATTAATGTTTCAAAGATTTATTAGATCTTCTATTGTAGAATCTCTACAATAGAGGATTTACTAGATTTATTAAACTAGATTAAATATTAATATCATTAGCCATATATGAATCTACAATGTTCTATGAATTTTCTGAACATACATTTTCATATACGAGTAAGTATTCACTAAAATTTATGTCGCCTACATATTTTTAAATTTTTTTATAAAACAATTGTAGTAGAAAAACTAATATTTAAAGCATGACTACAAATTTTTTTAAAAACTCTCGTTCAATAGTCAATTTTCGTTTGCATATATGGGCAACTTTGAATCTAAAATTTCTTCTACAAATAAAATTATTAATTAAATTTTCTATGTGTTCCTTTCTCTTTTGATGACGAAGACGGTAAGGTGTCAATTACGGACTTTGAAAAATTTAAACATGAAAGATTTTGTTTTATAAGTTATAATACCCAATATTTTTTATGTAGTTTATGCAGGAATCATGAAAAAATTTGATGCATGAATCCAAATAAAGAACATAGATAGAAAAAGGACGAAGATTGGCTAAATTGTTACTTTCTTTGGTCCAATATTAGAGAATCGAATTAAATTCTTTCACAGAATGAAATATCCGGAGATACCCTTTATAAAAAAACTTGTAATTATTATTGTTTACCCACAACTGTTACAACAATTATGCTGTTTTAAAAATTATATTTGAAAAATAAAAAATACAAGAAGGTAAGTGTCTTATACATCCATTTAATAAAATCTAAGGCCAAATTCAGAAATGGATCCAATCTATCGTTCAATAAACGCAAGCTCGGCGGCTTGAACTCTAACTACCACTATAGATCCATTGTGCCCGTCTGCTTCCTATTTATTGCATTATTAAAACTAGGATATGAGTGGAGCAAACATTGTTCTTAACCATGCAATACTGCATTTGATTCTTACTTCCAACGTTTGATCAATATGAGTGACTAATTGAAATTCATGTTACTAACACCTAAGAATAAGTTGTCCCAATCGCTTGTTAGATATAAAAGCCGTAGTAAGCATATTCCTGTAATTGTGTAACTCCCTCAAACCCAAATTAGAAAGGAGGAAGTCATGTTAAGAGAAGGAAACAAACCTACCGCATAAAACTGTTACTGCATAGCTTTTTACTTTTTGTTAAACAAAAAGTTTTACTTACTTTTAGTGTGTCAGTGCAAGGATCAGCTTAGCCTCGGGCTTTTTCTAGCCTTCAACCACTATTTTCCACAACAAGCATAGACTGTTTCAGCACTACAACCAAGTTGCAAAGTTATCAGCTTGGCAGCCAATCTTCCAATCGATAATTGCCTTTCATATAAAGATGTACATAATAATTTGATTGGAATGCATTTTGAAACAGAATTTTAGCTTTAATTATAGGCATATTTACGTTGCCAAACTTTAACATTTCCCAGTTACAAATACATGCTCATAAACACTACACCAAGCCCGCCTCAATATAACGGAAGTGGTAAATTTTCATAGCCTAGATACCGTCTGAGGTTTTATGGCAGCAACAAGCATCTCTTCTTTAGAATTCTTATATAATTCAGTTTTTCGATAACGATGAACGCCGTTATCAATCTAGTGGGCCATCATATACCTTAAAACTATTCTTTTCCTATCGGTTCTACTTTAGCTCATCTGCTGCAGTCAACAACACAGGTCTCTGTGTCCATATAACAACATAGATTGGAGAACTGTTTTGTATACTGCTGTGACTTCTGAATGTCTGGAGAGACGTGCTTGTTACGAAGCTCCAACATTTCATTCGTTAATTTTGCTTTCGTTTCATTTTGAAGTATTATATGAAAAATGAAAGATAAAAGAAGACAAGCGTCTTAGGTGTGTCTAATAAAATCTAAGGTCAAATGCGCAGTAAGTGTTCCCACGTATTTTGTGGTCGGTAATTTGAGCTGAAGCTCATAAGAGGCTGCTCCAATTCAACTTCCAATTCTGTAACTGCGCTATACGTATATTGCAAGTGATGATCTGATTGTAAACGCTACACACTCCTGCAGTACCAATTGGTTGAAAATGCTACCCCCTGGGTTTATGTTCGCATTCATAATTACTAATAACAAATAATTAATATGAACTTATGTTCAAATTATAATAAAAAAGTAAAAGAACCGTAAGAGGAGGGATTAGCTCAGCAGAGGCTGGCAGTGCACTGACAAGACTCCGGGCGCCAATGACCATAGATTTTGATGCGCCTTAATTTAAAAAATAAAATAAAATAAAATAACATAAAAAAAAGGTTTGTTTAAAATATAAAATCAATTAAGAGGGAAAAAAGAAAAACAGATAAGTACGTAATGCTTTCTTCCACTTACAGATAAATTGAGAAATTGTTGTTGTATTTGAACATCATTGTGAGGGCGTTAGTGGATAAAAACACACGAACATTCAGACAAGTTATAAGAAAACATTTTGCTAAAAATAAAACTTGAAACAATGGTTCTATTTCTGTTTCTGAACGCTCTTTTAAAGATATTTATTGATTCGTTAAGAGATGTTTTTAAGACTTGAAGGAAAACAGTCCAGAACAAGCCGGTGGGGATGGATTTTTTATTATTTAAAAATAAATAAATAATTAAATACGATTATTCAAAACTGTTGCTCATTAATTTGATTTATGAGAATTATTTAAAAATAAATTAAACCTCAAACGTATATTTAAAATGACCATTCAATAAACTTTCATTTTCGATCAACGAAATTCACCGAAACCTTATTGTCAGGTACGGTGGTAATGTGTAAACCAGTTATCAACTTTGAGTTACGGAATTTTTCGTTTTTGAGGTATTTGCTTTCACATCCACACTCACTCACACACACACACACACACACACATATATATATATATATATACACCACACAACACTCATACTTCTCACTGTGGAGGATGTTCGAAGCCCGTGGACAGGTCTGCGATACTTTCAAATTTCAAATATTTATGTCACATGGACGAAGAATCATTGGACATTGAAAGAAACAAAAAAGCTGATTAATTGGCTAAGCTGTTTTCACACAGGGAAGATGTGGAGGTTGTGCTTTCGAGACTACCACCGAGCTATACGTCCAGATTGATCATATAATGATTCTTCGGCGAAATGGCAGCAAAGTTGGTCAACATCATGAACAGGTGTTTTAATGAGGGAATTTTACCCAGAAATAAAAGGCAGCCTATGTAGTGCAAGAAAGAAATGAAAGGAAAATAAGAATTTTGAAAATAGTTTAGTGAAATAATCTTGTGAATTTAACTGGTTCAAATAGTGTATTTTAGTGAAGGGGAAAGAGCCAGGTACTATAATTTAGGTCAAAGCAAACCAAGAGACAAAGAGCAAGAAACAGTTAGGGTAACACAATACACTCCCTCCAGACATACCTACCAGCATTATTTGAAAAGATTTGTACTAACAATTAGAAGGCATTCTTTCAGACAGTCTGCATTCTGCTTTCAAACAAGAACAGTCTGAACTAGACACTGAACCAGAACACTTGTCTTGCGCCCTCTTAGCATCAGTGCCAGTCATAAGTTAAAACATAATAGCTTTGCACTTAATCTAGATAAATAATTGATTTTATAAGCATAATAGTTGTGATATTGTAAAATATTTAAATATCTAAAGACTAATATATTTAATTTAATCTACCAGTGTTTTCTTAATTATTTCTTAATACTTCTATCTCTATCTCAAACATACACACAAGCCCTTTACTAAATCGCTCATACCACACGCTACTACTACAAACTACACTACAACACATCACACATCAATAACATTTCACTATTGAAGTTGCTTACATTCTCACTCAGATGTTGATAGAACACAATTCACACTAAGGAGTACTTGCACCGTTTTAAAGATAATCAATTCCAACGCTAGCCTTTGTGATGGTATTACAATCCTGAGTGTCAGCCATATTATCTAATGACTGCAGTAAAGAAGTATTAAGTAGCAAGAGGTAGACACATGCGAGGAATATTGGAGGATGTTGAAGCTGAAGATGAGGCACTTTGTAAATAAGAAATTTCTATATTTATTCAAAAAGTATGTAAATAGTATTAATGCGCACGATTTTTGTAAAGATTTAAACAATTTTTTCCCTTCAGTTTCTGTTATTATTAGAGTTGTGAACTTTTCATTTCCTAGCGTTCTTCCTACATATGTATTCCAATATTTTTTATTTAATTATATATTAATAATTCTATAGATGAATATGGAGCTTGTGGAAAATAAATACAGAGGAAAATTCAATTATGAAAACTTGACATGATTGCATTATTTTCCACTTATTGAAAGCAAAAATTATTTTTGATATACATATGTTTGAAAATACTCACTTAGAGAATAATTTTCTAAAACTTTATAAAAAACAGGACTTAGGCTTATTTTTTTTTATATCTTTTAAGTACCATTTAAGTTTATTAAAAAAAAAAAGAGCACACACACAAACACTTTAGGAAAAAGTTTTAATGAAATAAATTTTATATCCATTTTAACTTAAAAGCATAAATTATTAGGAATTAATTTCAATGGCTTATGTGATAACCGAAACAGCCACAAAAGTAGAGCTCATTTTCTTAACAAGTTCATTATTAACAAGCGCGAGTCTGAAACTGAAACATCGCAGAAGTGTAAATTTATACTTCTTGAAGATCTTGGATACAAAATGTATTTCTTTATCATTTCATTTAAAAACTAATTTTTTTTTTTGTATGCAAATATTGAATGTTTTTTTCTTTAATGAATGACGAAACCCTCCAGAAGTTGTTGCACATTTCAGTATTTGTATTTCTGAGAAAATGTCCAGAGAGCCAAGGGATCTATCCTTGGAATTTGATCTGATAAAATTTAGTAAAATATAAAGATTCAAGGTTAGATCAAAGATAAAACTATATTTCTTAAAAGGCTAGATAAAATAAATGTTTAAAAGTTTAATTGCTTAATTAAATGGCCCGTTAATTAAAGTGGAATGAATGGAAAAGAATTTAATTGTTTAAATAGTTCACATTTGTTTTATTAGTTTAATTATTATAAATATATCATAGGTTTGTCTATAAATTACTAATTACAGAAGTTCAACCATTAATCATTATTTAATGTTAGTTATTAGTTAAATATATAGGTATTGCATGTGTTTTATAACCATAAATATCCCAAATTCATATCTAATTTATATACTATATTAATAGTGGATAATAATAATAACAATAATAATAATAGATATCTTAACGAAAGTCACGTGACCAAGAAAATCGATCTTCAAACGACAGTCAAACTAGTCTACATAACTCTCTGTAGTAAGTTCATTGGGTGAGGGTATATGAGTAGCTCCTACCCATTATCCATATAGTTTGGGTTTGACTGTGGTAACCCAACAGACCCCAAGTTTAAGCCATAATTCACTATAGGGTTACTTCACACTCACTCCTGTCTATCTTACGACACTGGTTTAAACTGCTTAGGGCACTTGTGGGACTGTCCGTAATTAGTTACGACTTTCTTTAGCTAGTTTATATCTAATATTGCAAACTTCTTTTGTCTGTTTGTTTGTTTCTTCCTTTCTTTAAAATAAAAAGAACAAAATATACAACAATAATAATAAAATATGCAACAAACGCAGGATGCTGTTAATTATGGAGTTCACAACAATTCGGTCAGTACGATCCATTTTTAATCCATGACATTCTCAATTAGAAATCACAGTCTTCTCGTTAACTACAAAACTAGCTCTTAGAATAATTGTTAATGAAATGGAGTCACGCAGATTATTTAATATTTATTAAATGATAATACTGTCGATGAATAAAAATATTTTACTAGTAAACATCCTTGTTCTTTTAGATTTCCGCGGCCATTTTCATGAAAATCACTTGAGTTGAGACCGCATCAGTGGTTTGCCAAAAACCGACGTTTCGCCCATGTTGCAATGAGCCTCTTCAGGGTCGTTATACCTTGAAAGCCAATAAGGCAATGCCTTATCAGGATCATGTTATTAGGATAGAAAAGTCATCCCCAACAAAATGTTTGCCTTTACTCGTCAGAATTGGCCCATGATTTGTCGTCTTTACATAAGGAGAATGAAGCTTATTTAAAAGAATGAATCCAACGTGATGCTGTCCAAAGGGATTCGTTTTCTATCCAAGGGACGCTTTGTAGTCGTTATGTCTGTCAATTTTGGAATTTCGCTAAGGCAGTTTTTATTTGTCTGATTAGTGTGTTGAATGTTCTCTTATCGAAAGCTAAAGATACAACTTTGGAGTAGGATCAGGAGTCTGATATCTTATTTGGTGCCAGATTGATCTGGCTGATTATTGGCTGTCAATGTTCTTATGTATATAGTAAGACTGATATCAAGTGAAGTTTGGGTTGATTCATTTCTTGTGGAAACCCAAACGGATGTCTGTATAGTACAATTCAGGTCAGGAATTTGTTATTTTGTTTTCAGAGCGAGTCAAGTCCAGTTTGTCTTCTGGATCGCATTCCAATTAGTTAAACCAGTAGTCAGAGAAGGTCTGCAGTGTGAATAGAATGTGTATTTAGAAGAATTAAGATTGGGTCATATAAGATAACGTTTATTGTGTAAGTATTAGAATGTATAGAAATCGTTTGAGAAGAGATGAAAAAGTCAAGGATATCAGGAAGTTTAATTGAAGGTGTTGGTCAATTAGTCGTTTGAGATGGAGAAAGAAATGATCACTTATTGTTTAACAAAGCGTCATAAAGTGGGCCCCACGTGGGTTAGTCACACGACATCTCCAGTGAGGATGTTGGACCAAGAGATCCAAAAAGCAAAAGGAATTGTAAAGTAGAGATTGATTCGTTCCCAACTTCTAAATGGGCAGTAGAATAGACAGCAGCAACCGAAAAAAACAAATGGACGAGAATCTATAGAAATTATAGTAGACTTTTAAGAAATCTATCGGTTTGCTAGGCATTAGATGATGGGACAAAAACGAAAATAAATTAAATTATTAAATATTTATTAAATTAAATAATTTATTCTTTCATTTTTATTCTATTCTTTTAAATTATTTGTTTGTTTAAATATGTAAATTTGTTATGTAGCTATTAATGTAAATAAATTACAGGTGGCCTAGGAGAGCAAAAGGTTAAATACTAGCAGGTTAGTTTGATCAATCACGAGACAATATGCGAAATGGAATAAGAGTTAATCTGGATATCAGAAACTTCATTGAATACTTATTGAGATTCAATTGGATAAATGGAGTTCTAATTGCTCTCTGCTTATTCGGTGAGGCACAGCACTTGATTTGAGCACTCTTAACGAGCCTAATTTTGTTGGATGGCGCTTCCACTGTACAACTTTGGGAGTAGGATTGGTACAGTAAGTATTATTAAGGAACAGAATAAATTACTCTTAGCGTTGGACATCCAACTCGGAATGCATCTGTCAAAAAAAAATTGTTGAAGAAACGTATTGGGGATACCAAGAAATGCTTCTTAAGTAGGAAAGGAAACCAATAACAGAAGCAAATGGAATGTTATTGAATATAACAAATCTAAGGAAACAATCCATTCATTGAAAACATAAAATTGTTCTAGTTTTACTGCCACTTTATTGAATAATAAATAATACAATTTTATCAAATAAAAAGAAAAGCACTAATGTACCGTAATTTAGTAAATGATTTCTTTATACATGACCATATTATTATAACCAAAATAAAAGAATAAAAATGATGGGGAGATCCAATTGTCATATATATTCAAATATTCATCTATTTTATTCCTTTATGATGGTCATTTTGTACAGTATTGTATGCACGATATTTACAATATTTTTTTATGTTTAGAACCTAATACTAAAACATTATTTTTACTAATGTTGCGTGATAGTTATTTAAAATTAGATGTTAAACTGTTGTGTATACTTTGAAGAATATTCTAATGCTAAAATCTTTATTTTATTATTTTATCTGATTATTCATTATCTCCCTCCACCGTAACATTACTTCCCCCACTTACATATACACTTATTTAAGATAATATAGCCATCTTTGTGCATTAAGTTGAAACAAAAAAAAAAAACATTTCTAGGGCAGTAAGTTTTAATGTTTATTAAAAAGTTTGTAACGATCCCTGATGTATAATTATAAAACTAAAGGTTAATAATCTTGTTAATCAAGAAATATAATACAATCTTTGACCTAGATTAGTTAAATGAACGCTTTTTTTGTGTGTGTATGTGTTTATTTAAATTTAACTAAAGTGTTATATTTTCACAACTAATTATAAAACTTTTAAGATCAGATAAAAATGATTAAAGTCTTGGATGTATGTAATTAACTGTTCGAAGTGAATGGGGGAGTAAAGTATTGTTCTGCGCATGCTATTAAAGATCTTTCTAAAAAGATTGATGTTATCACTTCTACCCTTCATCAAGCCGTTTCTGTTGCATGATAACCCGAGATCCACTGATGGATATTCCTCCATATCTCACGGTCCACAAATCATTCCAACTCCATTTAGGCCCGGATCTGTCCACCCAATTAAACTTCAACATTACTCTTTTTACTCTAATCTGATCAGGAGTCTGATTTCTTTAAGACTGTTTACCATCTGGTATTTATATTTCATAAATTTAATACTGGTAGTCCGGCAAGTACAAAATATTGATTCAGGGTGATTTAGAAAACTGTTGCCTATTCTAAAAACCTATGGACCATTCTAATCCAATGGTCTTCAGTACAGAATTACATATTTATGAAGTGCCATCATTCCAAAACGGTACCACGATAGTAAGCTTAGTTTCTAGGAATTAGGAGCTGCTACTTTGTTTTCATGTTGGAATTGACCTCGCTAGATGCAGTCGCGTGTTTCAACAAAACGTTAGGATCGCCTTGGCGATCTTATACTCCATCTTAAGTGATGGTTGTGCGCGTCCTCGATGACGCAAGCAAGAGCATCTACTAGCCCCATTTAAGCCAGATAGAATTTGCATAAGCACGTGTTCTTACACGCGCTGCGACCTTTAACGGTGGAAGTTCCTTGCACTTTCATTGTGAACCACTTTACACGAAAAGAACAGTAGCAGTCACTAAATTAAACCTTATTATCAGCTTGGACAAGGTGATAGGAAAGTTTGGAAGAAATTTAATGTAACTAAGAAATTTAACTTTACCACTTTGAGGAATGCTGATTACCGTCTAATCTGCAAAAATATTATATGTCTAAGACCAAAGTGAATCAATTTCAGCAATACTAAACTTCACTAAATAGACAAAAGTTGAGTTTGAGGATTTCAATGTAAACCTCATCTGCGATTTCTGACCGTCTCTAGATGCTTACGGTGAAAGTTCAATCGTTTTATCTAAATCAATTTATCCTAAAAGGCTTCAAGATTTTTTTTTTTTTTAATCAAATCGATTAAGAAGATATTTTCTAGAATGATTACCAAATGATCGTCTGAATAATAACCAATAGAAGCAAACTTTTTAAGCTTAGAAATAAGGAAGAAGTACATTATCTATTCATGATTGATATATGTGGTTGGAATACTGGATAATACCTTTATATGATTTCATTCGTCATAGCCTTGCTCTTTTAATTAATTTTGACGGTTTCGGATATTCTTCCATTATCAGCGGTTGTGTTTCGTAAATGGAAGGCAACTCTTTACACAAATTTGATGTAGTATGTGATAAAACTTAATAAGTGTAAAACAGTTCTTTATACGAACTTTCATGAAAATACTGTGTACACTTTACAGAGTGTATAACCTGAATTTGCTCTGTGCAAGTCTACTATGTTATCACACTGTTTTTTGACAAAATATCCTGATGATGGGCGAACTCCCGAAACCTGTCGATGACCACAAAAAGAAGCAGGCTATCACAGAAAATATCTCTGATACTTTCCATCTCTAAGGAACCAGCGTCAACTAGCATTACCTCCCCCCCGCCCCTAACGCGCCCAATACAATGTATTAGCGAGTCAGGTACTAGTTCGTCAGTGAATCTTCCACATAGAAGCTGAATAAAAGTTCGACAATCAGGGTGCTTAACTTCCAATCGCCAGTTAAACTTTAAAGAGTATACATTTCTAGATCAACCTTGAGGAATTAACAAGTCTCAACCTTGAAAGATTCATCAAACTAGGCACATTAGATCACCACCGTTAGAACAAGCAAGAGTTCTAACTAATCACATTACTCTTCAAGTGACTCACGACAGCTACCAATCAAAAGACTTGACAATATCCGCTACCAAAAACTATCATTACTCATTGCTCGGTCTCTCTATACTCTATTTGAGTGATTTCCACTTGAATAAGTTTTTTTTTTTTTTAATTTAAGGTGCGTCAACATCTATGGTCATTGGCGCCCGGAGCCTTCTCAGTGCACTGCCGGCCTCCGGACAGTGTTCTCTCGTTACAGATAACACTGTCCATCACCGGACGGTGAGCTTAGAGGCTCCTAGGAAGAAAAAATCTAAGGGTAGCACAGCTGGATTCGAACCCAGGTCCTCCACGTAGGAGTCCAGTACGCTAACCACTTAGCTATTCTTTTCCCTGCTTGAATAAATGAATCGATCAAATTATAAATTGTAAGTGTCTCAGTTCGTGTGTTCTCATGGTAACATACATCGACCGTCATCTTGCTACCATTACAACCGGACACTTTGTAAGTGAAAGTCAATTCTCAACGCAACTTGATGAACCAGCTCCTGAAATGTGCAAGAAAATCCAAAACAGATCAGAATAATAAAGAAAGCATGCTAACACTGATCGAAAACGGAGAAAAGTGATCGAAACAGACATATCCTTGAAATTAATTCCTCAAAAGCAGAGCAAGGAATTATCTGTATGATGAAATTCACTAATTTCTAAGAATTTCTACAATTTCTTTCAGTCATAATTTTCAAAAATAAAATAGCAACCAATTAATGAATGTTAAATATACAAGTTAGAAATCAAATGAATTTAAAAAAATATATATATACATAAAAAAAAAAATTTGACAAATTACTAGAGTAATAGAAAATTTTTTAAGCAATGATTTATTAATAAATAATTGCTGAAAATATTATATATAAAATTAATTAAATAATGTTATATATTTTTATAAATAGTTGAAAATTTTTAATAAAAATTCTCACAAAATATTAATTAAGGCAAAAGAGGCAGGAAAAAAGAAAGGTAATAAAATAAAACAAAGGTAGCAAGAAAGAAAGGGGACTGGCCACAGAGGGAGGGAGTGAGACAGAATGGAGGAGGGAGTTTTTTCAAAAGAATATACCAAGGGTGGTCTAGTTATATAAATTGGAGTTTAATTAATTGTAATCAACTAGAAAGAATTCTGGCTTCTAGTTCATGATACATTTTAGTGTAATTAAAGAAGCAAGTTGGCAGCATACTTTTGTAAATTCCTTATTTTACAAGAAGTTTAATTCATTACAATTATATAAAATAGATTTATTTTATTAAAACGGTAGAAAGTAGGGCCAGTTCATTGGCGTTTAATTCATAGGATAAAAGTATGTAATGATTTTGGTAAATTAAATTTAAAACAATTATAAGCGTATTATATAATAATAATAATAATACATACTACTCGCATTTAATACCCTAATACGGCTGATTTGGAAGCAGTAGATCATGGTCTCTTATCTCATGGAAAGTCCCCAGTCCGAGACCCAAAAATAACTGCTAAATTCGGGTATCGTGTCTATGACAGTTAATTTTTCATGGGGACTTAACCTGCATGAAAAAAAAAACCAAAACAGAAATTGTTAATTATTTATCTCTTCATGCAAGCACGATTCAACTCTATATTGCCAAATGTAAACGTTTAAACTTTAAACTTACTTTTATTTCTCAACTTAAGGTGAGGATTAACATAGGAAAGTGTCAACATCTGAGCACTGTGGGGCAAAAGAGGAAAGCGTCAACATAGGAAAGTGTAACATAGGAAAGTGTCAACTCATCATTTTCTGAGAATTTAAATAGGGGAGGATGGGGCTTGTTGTTACAAATTTCAGTTAACATTTTTTAATTGCTGTATGTTGCACTCAAAATTGCTGAAAATTTGAATTAATTTGTTGTTTCATTTATTTCTACTAATTATATTATTTTATTGAGATTTTTCAAAATTAAGTAACATTTAAAAAATTCAAATACTATTAAAATGCGCATACTGTAAACAACGTGCACTTCGGTGGGGCTTGTTGTTACATGCAGAGAGTAAATTGTTACAATGCATAAAATACATGTCTGGGTGTTTATTTTAAGGAAATAAAACTGAAATATGTTCAATAAATAAATTATCAGATCTTTATTTTTAATAATAATAGCAGCTTAAATGTTTGAACATTCATTCTCTTTCTATTCACTGTGACTATCCATCTCTTCCGAGTTTTAGTTACAATTGTGGCAAATATATCTAGGGTCATTTTTAACACATTTTGAATGGGCTCATCTTTTGCACTGCATGCATTCAACCCAATTTTCTCCACCTTTTGACTGCGACCATGGTTTTAGCATTTCAGGCAAGCCAGTCCTCATCTTCTTCGCCGGAACTTGGTGCTGGAAAATTATTTTTTTTATTCTTGTTCTCAGCTTTGGAGACAGAGATTTTCTTTTTGTTAGAATTGCCAACTTTCTCGTTTTTTTTGCTTTTGGCTTCATTTCTTTTAAGATATGCGGTGATTTGATTTAAGATATGCAATGGGGCAAGTTGTTACACTGTAAAAACATGCTGTTACCAACTAACAACTAACCCCACTGACGCTGTTTCACTAATTAATCCGTAAACACATAGGTTAAAGAATACTAGCGCAACCATATTGGATTGAAATTATTGTTAAGGATGTATGAATTAACAGCATAAGAATGAAAGCCTTATCTTTAGTAGTTTTCAGATCATAGCTTTCGGTTTCAATAATAAAATGTAGCTTTCACTATGATATTTCGAGGAAAGACACACAATGCCGCCATATGAAACAGAAGCTTAGCGGGAACTGGCTACAACAAACAGCACTCGCATATCTCTCAAATTTGACCACTTAGGAAGTGCTTCTCTCAGCCGATTTTTTAAAAATTACACTCTAACAACAAGCCCCAACCTCCCCTACATGTCAAGAATCTGTAGTTATTAAACTCGACGGCTATAATTTCCACTTTAGGAGCTGCGTACTTCTTCTTTAATGACCTGAATTCAGTTTATCCTCTCGGGTGGAAGGCAACAGTATTTGGAATCCCTTAATCAGATAGAAATTCCCTGAAAAATGTAAATTTGGTTCTGGAAAGATTACCGAATTTTAGTTTCTAGCAATATAAAAAAATAAGTAATGTACAAATATGGAGAATTGAGTTTTGTGATTAATCGTGAAGATAGTGCTATTGAATCAGACTTCCGGACTACTAAAAAGAGATATGCAAGAGAATCGACAAGGAATTTGGAATAAAATTCTCACTGCTTTCTTTTGAATAATGAATAGCCAAGTGCAGAACTTGAAGAATTACCGCTCAACAAATTATACTATATGAAAGAAGAGATTCAATTTTTTTTAAATAATTCTAAGTGAGATGTCGATATTCAAGCCTAAATCTTATGAGTCTAAACATTCAGTAGTGCGAGTATTTAGGTTGAATTCAAGATTTCAATTTAGAAATGAACAGCTTCTATATTATTTATTTAATCGAAGGCCGTGCCGTTGGGTCCATGTCCGTATTTGGGAGCACAACAATTTGCAGCCTGGACATTTTGTAAGCAGATGAAAAAAATCTGGTGTGAAACACTCACACAACTTTCTCTTACACCAGTTCTCAAAATTATAATTGACAAATTTTATAGTTTGTGGACAAATTTAATGAAACTTGTCGAAAACTGAAAAAACTGTTCAGCAAAAGCGCATTTCCGGTTAACTAATTTCCGTAAAACTCAGAATTTTGGCCATCTATTTATTTCTAATTAATTTTGTTTGGATGATAGAATTGTATAATCAACTATGATAGCACTTTAGAGGAAGCTGTAACCCCACCACTCCCCTAAAAGTGCCCTTAAACGAATTTTCCCAGAGAAATGTTTTGCATAAATGATGTAGATCTTTGCATGTTTAGTTTATATTAACAATTTCAAGAAAATCGTCGGAGCCATTTTTGAGAAAATCGCGAAAAAGTGAAAAAAATCATGAAGTAAAGTGGTAATGTAAACGCACTTCCGGTTATCCGATTTTTTTCAAACTCGGAATTTCAACAACATATTCAATTCTAATTAACATTACTTAAATGGCAGAATTGTCTAATAAACTGAAATAGGACCTAACCCCCCTCCCTCAGAAGTGCCCTTAAATGAATTTTCCCAGAGAAATGTTTCAAATAAAAGTTGTAGCTGTTAGTATGTGTAGTTGATTTACCATGTTTGAAGAAAATCGTTGGAGCCTTTTTTGAAAAAAATCGCAAAAACATAAAAAAAAACACTAGTAAAGTGGTACTTCCGGTTCAGATGACCTACCGTCGGATCCTATGGGGATAACTAAACGAGTTTCAACTTTCTGCGGTTTTTCGTATTTGAGCTTTGCTGTTCACATACATACATACACACACACACACACACACACACACACACACACATACACACAAACAATTTGCTAAAAACCACTTTTTTTTGGACTCAGGGGACCTCAAAACGGATATTTCCGGTGAAAACTCGATATCGAAAATTTGACACGATTACAATACTTCCTCTTACTAGGAGTAAGAGAAAGTAAAAAGGACTTTTCCTCCAGAAAAAAAGTTTTTTCGCCTTTACTAGTTTACGCAGTAATCTATTCCCCCCCCCCAAACTGCAGAGGTGATGTAGTGCATAGAGCTCGGAGGATGAGAACTGGAAACTATACTATAATGGATTTTAGTGGTGTATAATAGTTTGTAAATTGAGCTACACTGGTGTAATTGCTTCTATATTACTAAAAGTGCAAAATATGAAAGCAAAAATCTTATTAATACATTTTTGAATTTTTGTGCGATTATAGATGAATTAGATGTTGAATTTTCCATTTAATTTATTATCACTTTATTTATAAGCAATTCCATGTTAATTTTAAGACTTATTTCAATAAAGTCAGCAAAAGTGCATTTTTTTATTAAGTTTTTCCCTTTTAAAATTGCTCCATCAGTTCAGTAGATAATTTTGAATATTTGAATTTTTGGCACAAGCACGAAAAAAAAGTTTGTTCGCCACCACTGATATAGATGGTGATATAGCTGTTCATTGACAGCATTAACATTGAACGGCATTATAACTGAAGTGCAACTTTAAAGGATTTAAATCAACAGCTCACCTGTAGAATCTGCCAAAAAATCAATTTTTGTGCAAGCAAAATATTTCAAATAAAAATGACGTTTCATTATCAATTTGAAATTGCAACAAACTCAGAAAAATCAAAATTTTAGTTGAGGAATTTTGTTCGAAACGATGCCGGAAGGGGTATACTTAATCGGGATATTAAGTTACGTATTCGTTTTTGAAGATTTCCTTTTTTATTAAGATGGCCTTAAATACTTGTATTTCCAATGAAAAAATCAATTTAGAGAATTTGACTTACAATAGTAAGAGGAAGTGGAAAGTTTATAACTTTGGTGCAATAATTTCTTCTTTTAGTTCAATACTTACAAGTAAGGAAGAGATATTGGAATTTTCATGAAAGATATATAATGGAAAAGCTAGTTATAAGTCTTTTGTTCAGTTAACAAAATACTTTGAAAGTCTGTAGTAATAAAGGTGGTCCTTAATTAAAGGAATATCTAATCTTGCTTACTGCTGCTGCTGTAGGAAATGGTGAAAAACTTAGGAAATGCGAGAGATTTCTAAAGTTTAATCGTAAGTTTTTACAAAATCTATGCTTTGATGTACTTAATTAAATTTTCTTGAGTTAAGAAAGCCAAAACAAGTAAGACTTTTCTTTTTTCTTTTTACTACAATTTTAAACTAAACAATAATAGTAACAAAAAAATAAAGACAGGAGATATTTTTCACATTTAAAGAAAGTAAGACAGGTTGAATGAATTATATCTTGAGTTTAATCACATTTTTATTAACTTCTAAAAGTAATATTATATCTTTAAACGGTGATAATTACTGCAAAGTTTATATTTCCCATTTTAAACTTATGCCTACATTTTCTATTGCTTTTGAATTTTTTTTTTATATCTGCTAAGTTTCAACTTATTTTTTAATTAAAAAGTAGAGAGTTGTTTCAATAGTTTACGTGCTTCCTTATAAATTAAAAATATTTCAATTATAGAACTTTAAAAAAGCCGTATATAACTCTTTTAGTAAAACAAGAATAATATTTCTTCGCTCAGATGACGGTTTAAGAACATAAAAATATTTTTAGCTTTGAACTGATTGATATTAAAGGAAAGTGGACCAGCCATTTTTTTTCTTTCACTTTTTTTTTGAAATCTTGCATTGCCTGAGGGAAAACTAGTATCTGCGTCAATACTTGTATTTAGCTTACCCATAAACTTAAACTTACCAGCAGATACCCTCAACTATTCTGTACAATCAACAGAAAGATGAGATGATAAGAAAGTTACATGAGATGCTTCTTCTTTCGAAGTATGCGACATGATCCAACAATTATGCGATTATGAAGTTGCTAGAATGAAGATAAGCTGTAAACATTACGTGGTATTGGAATCATGGAATCAAGCCAGAAAATTCGCCACTAAAAGCTAAATAAATAGTCTTTGCCTTCAAGATGACTTCAAATTTTCATCTTACCACCATTGTCACACCCATCACAATGTATTGGCGAGCTTCAACTTGGGCAGATTCCACCGTTCTAGAAGCTGAGACACCAAGAAAAGTAGAAGTTGAGGGCTTCGCAAGAAGAAATACTTTGATTAGTAAACATGTCTCATCAAGATAAACCTTGAAAGATTCAAGAGGTCTAACTAGCCACATTACTCATCAAGCGATTTACATCGACCAACGCTACCATTCTACATCACGCAACAACATTATCATTTTACGTTCGGTCACTTTATATACTGTAAAGCACTTTAGTGTTCGGGTTGAGGCCGCGTCAGTGGTTTGTTATAAACCAACATTTTGCCCATATTACTACACTTAGCTTATTGTTTCAGCATTAGAGACAACATGAAGCCTACTGATATAAAACAGTTTAAAACAAACCACTGACGCGGCCTCAACTTGAAGGCTCAAGTGTTTTACATGGCAATGCCTGCGGAAGTCTGAAAGAGTATGTACTCTTCTCTCCTTAGTCAGTAAATCGTAAACTATGAATTGTGAATTAAGTTTAGTTCCGGAATTCTCTTTTCATCAACCAGCATTTCATGCTACTTTATAAGCTGAAGAACGACTATAAATCAACCCTCCCAAAAAGAATATTAAGAGCTAAATAGTATCACGGACGAACAAGAAGTAAAAGGATGGTATACACTGAAGAAGATTTACATGGGAATAAATCTCAGAATCATGAATACTGACTCCCCGTCTTTGAAGAGGACACAGTCCACATCCGGACTGAACAGGCACAAAATGAAGTAGAATCAACGAATGATTTAGGAGGTTTAATCATGTATTATGTAAATGAAATTTATCTCAATTTACTATAAGCAAGCATTATTATTCCTTTATTAATTATTAATGCAAACAAATTATTTTGTACGACCAATTATGAGCACAAATTTATTTATGCTTTACATTTTATTGGAATTTGAAAAAGTGTATCAAATTGCTTTCTTGCTTATGTTGAGCACACACGAATATATGTATATATATAACCCAAAATTTATTTAGTAGGAAGAGGAAATTGGAAGGGCTTAGGAGACCTAGGCTCTTCGGTAAGGAATTGCAAATTTGCAGAAATATTTGGGGGTCCTCATCAACAATAAGCTGAATTGGCGGGCCCACATTGAGTATATTTGTGAGAAGGGGCAGAAGGTTTTCTGGCAGTGTAGGAGATTAGCGGGTAAGACCTGGGGAGTTAATCCCCGAGGTATCCATTGGATTTACGAGAAGTTGGTGAAGCCAAGGATGCTGTATGCAGCTGTGGTGTGGTGATCTGGCTCCTTGGTGGGGAGGAATAGCAAGAAGCTGTTGGGAGTACAGCGCACGGCCTGTTTGGCTATTACTGGCGCGATGAGAACGACACCGACGGTGGCATTAGAGATGCTGCTGGGGCTAATCCCCCTTCAGTATGTGGTAGTGGGAGAGGCAATGAAAGGGTACCTCAGAATGAGGTGCAAGGGAGAATGGGTGAGAACCTTCCGGGGGGATCACACTAGGATCGAGGACGAAATTTGGCGAGTAAACCGATTTTGCTATCCAAACTTGATGAGACGAGCAAGAAATGGGGATTTGAGAGAGATTATGAGATTACGATTGGTTGTATAGGGGATGTAAATTGGGCTTTAGTGTTTGTCTTTAGACACACTTCAGTTCGCTGATGGCTAAGCCATATGACGACAAAGGTACACTTGGACACATCGGATCCCAGTTAAGATCATTCATTATTAATGAATAATACATTATATTGTTATAGCATTATATTATTAATAATAATCGCTGCAGAAAGAAAGGTTAAAAGTAATAAGTAAGCAAAAGTAAATTGAAATAAAGTAAAAATAAATAAATTTGTAAATATTTATGTGTATATATGTCTGTTTATGAGTGTTGTGTGTGTGTGCGCGGATATATAGCGTACAGATGATTGGGAAGATAAAATGAATTAATTTCATGTTAATTAAAATTAATTAAAAGATTTAGAAGAAACTGTTTTGTTCATATTTGTTGTTATTAAGTAAGTTTTTATTTTATTTATTTCCCGAGTGCTTAAAATTTGTTCAGTTTAGAAAATATTTTGTACAATCATTTTTCATCTTTAGTAATCCTGTAAGATGTGTGTGTGTGTGTGTGTGTGGGTGGATGTATTATACCATGAATATTGAAGGAAAAACGAAAGAAAAAAAAAAACTGAATCATTTGTAATTAATGTCAGTAAAATATCTCTATAGAAGAAATTACGTTTTATTCAATTATGTTTTTACTTTTTAAGTCTTTATTTTATTTACCTGAGTTTCAAATTTGTGCAGTTAAGAATGTACTTTGATTTGCAATTGATTTTTGTATTTGTTTTATGTGCCATGCTGATGTATTATTTATCTGGCACAGAACCCCTGTAATGTGTTTAACACTAAATACAGTATAGTTCATTTCAGTATAGGGGATGATAACCTCACGAGGCCAACGGAGTCGGGCAGCGGTATTATTCGCTGCTATTCAGATGGCTCTAGGCAGGAGGGTACTGGCCTGTCGGGGGCGGGAGCATGGTTTCAGGAGTTGGATAGAGGGAGTTCGGTGGCCTTGGGTGGTTTGGCCACTGTTTTCCAGTCTGAGGTGGTGGGCATCATTGAATGCTGCCACCTTGTGGGGGAGTGGCTAGGAGAGTTTAAGGAAGTGCGGATCTTCTCCGATAGTCAAGCCGCACTAAGGGCTTTGAGTAAGCCTTGGTGGAGTTCGAAATTAGTGGGAGAATGTAGGAGAAGGCTTAACGCTTTGGCTCGGAGGGGTAAGGTGCATCTCTATTGGATACCCGGACATGCGGGAATAGAGGGCAATGAGAGGGCGGATCGGCTGGCCAGGGAGGGATCATCATTACCATTTTGTGGTCCTGAACCAGCCCTGGCCGTTACAAAGACGTTTCGCGACAAACAGATTAGACTTTGGGAGACGAGAGCTTTGGAGAAACGCTGGGGGGACACGCAGGGGTGCCTCCAAGCTAAAAGATTTATAAAGGCAAGCAAGCAGGGAATTTCGGAGTATCTCCTGTCTCTTAGTAGGACGGGTTTGAGAACCTTGGTAGGGATAGTGACTGGACACACTTGGGTGTCCAGTCACTTGTTTAACATAGGGAGGACGCGGAGTCCCATTTGTTAGAACTGTGATGACGGAGTTAGGGAAACGGTGTATCACTACTTATGTCTGTGTCCCCGTTTTGCTGGAACTAGGTTTCGTATATTTGGGAGGACACCACTCCCGCAGGATTGCCTGGGCGAGTTGGAGTTTAGGGATATCTTGGGATATTGCAGATTAACCGGCAGTTAATTAAGGGGTTGCGGGGGGTATCGGGGGGATAAGAGCCACATAGGCTTAGGTCCCGCGCCTTTGGGCACCCGTTTTGATAATAATAATAATAATAACCCAAAAAGGCTAATTTTGAATAAAACTTTATGATGTTTTCTGTAACATAATTTCGAAAAACTGACAGAAATCTTCTTAAATCTTTTTCTTAAATGGTTTAAAAAAAAGGAAATAAATGATTCCATGAAATTAATGAAATACGTATATTTTGGCAAATAATATAAAGAATTAAATTTAGGACGCCATAAATGGAAG
Organism: Triatoma infestans; assembly: GCA_011037195.1. Taxonomy (NCBI): domain Eukaryota; kingdom Metazoa; phylum Arthropoda; class Insecta; order Hemiptera; family Reduviidae; genus Triatoma; species Triatoma infestans. The sequence goes on from JAAEAF010011203.1 coordinate 31,008, forward strand.
GGATTAGTGCGGAAATCCAGCAGTGCCGCCCTTAGATATCCTCTAATTGAAGCTCACTCCGGTAATGGACAGTGGAGCTGTGATGTAAGAGTTGGTTCCGTTTGAGTCTGATATGTTGAGTTCTAAGTTAATTGTTGGTAAAAATGTATTCCAAGATATCGTATTTGGTTCGCAATAGGAATGATAATATTATTGAAGTAAACAGATGTAAGAGTTTTTCCGTTTAAGATGAATATGATGTGTTTGGATTTTTGTTCGTTTATATTGATCCTCCAGTGCCGAAGCCAAGGTTCAAGATATGAATATATGGGTTGTTACCGTGATAGGATCTATATGAGGAGATAGAATTGCAGTATCATCCACAAATGTAAAGATAATTGAATTTGGATGAGTTGGTAGATCAACCATAAAGATTGTATATATAAAACGGAAGTGAAAGAAAGTTCCTTTGAAGAATTTTGCGCTTATTCTAGAACAGTGTCCTTTAAACTTCACATATTAATAACAGATAAAATCCTATCACTTTTGGTTGGAACATTTTTTTTTTTCAGGGTAATTGATTTAGAGGGGGGGGGGAGTTTCTAGTATAATCCAATCAACATTAAACTTTTTTGTTGTGATTGGTTCCGCAGAACTGGAAAGCATCAGAGATATTTTCCGTGATAGCCTGCTTCTTTTCGCCCATCATCCGGATGCGTTTGTCAAACAGTGTGATAATATAGATTTGCACGCAGGAAATTTAGTTTATACTCTCTGAAGTTACAACCTGTCCATGATGATGGGCGAACGCCCGAAACCGGACGATGACCACAAAAAAAAACAGGCTATCACGGAAAATATCTCTGATACTTAAACTTTTTTCTAAATTTTTCCCTTCAAGAATCTATGATTTGTTTTCTCCCCCCCCCCCCATCTTGATAATATTTAAGCTTAATTAAATACATTAGTAGTGTTTGAAACTTGAAGAAAATGGCTTTTTCGAAATTTCCACGAAAGCACACTATACACACACGTTTTGTTTACAAGTGTTGGAATACAATTATTATCAAGAACTTGCTATTTCCAGAGAACCATACATAATGTTAAAATCAACTAATCGTTGAGTAAAAATTCTATTTTTATAAATTTAATTAAAAATTAATTATCAATGAAATATTAAATTTATCAATTATAATTTTATAAACTGCTGTAAATGAAGGTCGTATTTTGGAATGATCTTAGTAGTCTTCTTTTAGAAGCCAAGTGTATTTTTCCCCAGAATGTTTCGTGAGGAAAATTTGAAAATCTATTTAAATTACGATATTAGAATTAGATAAAAATTTCTATACGATAATAAAGTGTATTGCGCCTACATTATGAAATGTACACTGTAATATACTTCAAAGAAGTTAGTTCAATATTTGTACTTAAAAAGTTTTCAGCACCGGCAGAGTTATGGTTAGAGTGAATTACACAAGGGGGAAAGCTTACAACCTGTCCACTTGAACTTAAGTTTGAAAGTTAACAAAAAGCTTAATATCAGTAAACTTAACTTTTTCATTTTTTTCTTTTTTCAACTATTGCTTTTAAAATATATTCATAAAAAACTTTTCAAACTAAATAACTTCGTTTTTTTTTTGTTTTTTTTTTTTTAAATTTAAAACTCTATTTGTAATGTCAATACTTTTATCTGATAATAATATACACATTACAATTGTAGCTTTAAATTTGTTTATTTATTTAATACTGCATGTACTTAGCAATTTCGATCTCCTTATATTTGGTAAAAGAACATTATGTTACCCGCTTAACTAAATAACCACGTAATATACCCTTTGACCAAATAAACCAAACTAAAACTAATACTGGAAGATGCTATCATACAAAATTAGCCCTCAGAAGCAATAAAAAGCAAGTTTTCTGAAGAAAGAAGACATACATTTTTCTTGTAACAAATAAACGTGAAATTATTGGATTGTATTACACAAACTAAGTTATTATATAACCGAATTTCTGGAGGGAGAACACAATTTCGAAAAGTTGATACGTTCACAATACTTCCTTCCTGTTTCAGATTAGGAGAAAGTAAAAAAAAATAACAGATATAATCTCAGAAAAGTAAAAATATGTATACTATACATATCCTATAGCGGGAACTGGAGTAGCCAATTCTTCAAGGAGCTTAGTGTTTCTGCGTATTCCAGCCTGGAAATACTCCTTTGAATAACACACATCTAAAGACTGCAGAGGTACTTTGGGCATACCGCACCCAAACACCAAACTGTTTGGTAGCTCATACATACATACATACACACACACACACACACACACACACACACACACACACACACACACACACACACACACTATATATATATACCTCACCCACGCTTACACACTGTACGCTTATCTAAATTTCATGGATACTGTAGTGCCGCAGAAATGTATAATGCTAGTCGCATGCACAAATCTTCATCTTTCTTTTACTGAAGCCACACTCGTTGAGGTAATCATTATTCTGTGCTCACTCCGAAAATTCTCTAATACGCATTTCAATTAAAGCCTGGATGATTTTTGCTGGCAGCCTCGTTTCCGCGACAAATCACAGAAACAATCACAGAAAAAAGTGTAATTTGTGCTCTTTTTTCCTAACAGGCCAGTTATATGCAACATTCTCCAGTATAGGTTGCGGCTGTGATGGAAGTGAAATAGGTTGTGGCTTGGTGTGTTGAGTTGTTGTACGTTTGTAGTAGTAGTAGTTGGTGTAGCACGAGCGGTTTAGTAAAAGGGCTTGCGAGTATATATGTTTAAGAGACAAGTATCAGAAATAAGAAAGTAGTCACCACTGCTAACAATAAATATATTCTAATAAAATAATAACTACAAGTTATTTGCAAAGATATTATAAACTTATTAATACATTGTGGAACTGCCACTGATTCTAAGATAGCGATTCCTGAAGTAATGTTCTGGCTTGAATGTCTGTTTTAGACTGTATTGAAGGAATGTCTTCTAATTGTTTGTTCAAATCCTCCCCTGCGAGAAGAAGGGGTAGACAATGCTAACAAGGTTCATGAACTCTAAAAGACAGTGGTGGTCTTCTACCTGGGTTATCCTTTTTGCCAAGGGAATGTCACATTTTCTTCATAATTTTGATTATTTGAAATGAAATATATTTTTATATTTCTGGCATCCATCTCAGAAGCAAGAAGCAGGAGAATTAGAAATTTTAAATATATTTTAAAATATCAGTTCAGAGGAAAAAATGGACTGTTGGCTGGCACTGTTAGTGACAAACAAAGGACTAGACCAACTCTGCTGTAAAGAAACTGATGGTATGAGGCAAAGCTAGTATACGCTTATACGTTTATAAAGCTTATAAAGCTGGTATATAAAAGAAACCAAAAGTGAACTTTTGAAAGAAGTCTCCAACGTGTCACAACATTATATGCAACAAATGTTCACTCTGCTCATTTACGTATCTTAGTTTAATATGTAGTTTATCTCGTATGTATGTATCAATATCTATCTAGTCTTGAATTAATTGTCTTTAAGTGTGGTTAAATTCCAGTTCCTAATTACCTAAGTTCTTGTCATATTTCTTAAAATTACATTTAAACCCTTCATCACGATCTATCAACCATCAAGCACCCACTCCGCTACCACTTACACAGCCAAGACCCTATTAATTTGTTGACTCACGCATATAATATAAAACAATGTTACTTAAAACTTTACTTTCTCTAG
>JAAEAF010011204.1:0-13777 GCA_011037195.1 Triatoma infestans
CATCTCTAATGGTGGGGGCCAGTTCGAGCAAGATCTGTAATTAATGAGGAGTAAAATTTATAATAAAATAGTACTTTTCTTCTTATTCAATCAAAAAAACCGTTATAATATCATTTTGAAATTTCTTATAAGAATCATGTTTTCATTCATAACTTGTAAAATATCGCTTACAGAAAAAAAAAACGTTCAAGTAAATTTTTCTTACAAAAAATAGAGGAATCTATTTCTTAAATAAAAACCACACCTCCCCATTTGAAAAAATGAAGTTGGTGCCTGTATCTCGCTTCTCGAAGCACTAAAACAAATTTGCAAATTAAATTTGGATTTCTAACAAGTAAACTACGGGGAGACGTATTTTTTAGTTTCTTTCTAGCTGTCTTAGTTTCCGAGAAAAAGTCGTTATCCATATACCTTGGGACATCCTGTATATGTGAATTTGCTCTGATAATAGATGAATATCCGAAACCGGTCAGAAAAAAAAAAAAAATATACATGCTACGACGGATAAAATACCGGATAATTATTTTAATTTACAATATTTTCACCCAAAAATGTGATTTTTATATAGTTTTATGGACACATTGCCTGAAACTAAGGATTAAACTGGTTACTAAGGATTAAAATGTTGAATTTTCCCACAATTTCTGAAATATGTTTTTGGAGTGTCATAAAACAGAAGTCTTTATAATTTTAATATCCTAAAGAGACATTTATTGATGTGGGAATGTTTAAGAGAAAGGATAGGTTTTATGAAAACCAAGGAAGCAGAAATGATTAGATCGTTAAAGTGTGCGTGTGTGTGGGGGTGGGGGGATATTAAATACGTTGAAGATCGTTAATAATGGTCGTAAAAACGTAGAAGATATAACAAGGAAGGCATTTAGATTGAATAGATAACGATTATAGCATTAACAGTATAAAGATTTAATGAAGAAAATTCTATTGTTTGTATAAATTATAATTATTACAGCGCATTATTATGGTCTTAAATAGTTAAAATAAAGCAACAATCTACCTGCCACAATAGCGTTACTATTTCTCTAGCCAGGCCAAGTTAGTTCGTATGCGAGACACAACAATGGTGAATTAATTGTCCAGACAGCTTTTAGAGGGAAACCGGTGCGTGCCTTGTTATTAGAAAGAACTTTGCACAGGTGTTTGTAAGTGTTGCCGTTGAACGGTAGCGCTACCTGTATACTACTACCTCTCTATTGCTTTTCGCCGTCATGGCGCTCGTGAAAAAAAACAAAAAAAAAAAAACATTTTTACTAGAGAAACAATATTGTTTAAGAAATAAAATGTTATTTTTAGCATTTGAAAGAGATATAACTATCTGAATTATAGAATTCATTAATGTTCATTGTTATTATAGACTCTGTACACAAACCTCAGAGAATTAATTTAACAATTTAAATACGGTACTTTTTATAGCGATCTTGTCAAATTTTGGAAATTGAGTTTTCACCGGAAATACATGTTTTGAGGTCCCTTTAGTACGAAAAAAATCTGGTGTGAAACACTCACACAACTTTCTCATACTCCTGTTCTCAAAATTATAGTTTGACAAATTTTATAGTTTGTGTACCAAATTTAATGAAATTCTTCGAAAACTAAAAAAAAACTGTTCAGTAAAACCGCACTTCCGGTTTACTAATTTCCTTGAAACACGGAGATTTTGGCCACCTATTTATTTCTAATTAATTTTGTTTGGATGATAGAATTGTATAATCAACTATGTTAGCACTTTAGAGTAAAACATAACCCCATCCCGCCTCCAAAAGTCCCCTTAAATGAATTTTCCCAGAGAAATGTTTTAAATAAAAGTTGTACATCTTTGTATATTTAGTTTAATAAAAAGTTTCAAGAAAATCGTCATGGCCATTTTTGAGATAATCGCAAAAAAAAGAAAAAATCATTTAGTAAAGTAGTAAAGTAAACGCACTTCCGGTTACCCGATTTTTCACACTCGGAATTTAAACAACATATGCAATTTTAATTAACATTATTTAGATGAAAAATTGTCTAATGAACTGAAATAGCACTTTAGAGAAAACTGTAATAGCAAGAGAGAATTACATCAGCAAGAGAGAGCAGACAGACTTTGAGAATTAATAGAGAGAAAGCAGGCCCTCTCTGGTACTCTCTGACTTAAGCAGGCTAGAATGGAAGAACCTCTATATAAGCCAGTGAGAGACCTAGACATCTATCTATCAGATTCAATCATACATCGCATCGTGTCATATCTCTACTCTCACCTTTTATTCTATAAAATCATTACAAGTCCAGTACAGTTTGTGTAAACTTAGCATATTATAACAGTGTCTTCATATCTCGTCTAATTAGTCTAACCTAATTTCACTCCTCATCAACTCCATTATAAAACCTAACCCCACTCCAGCCCCCAAAAGTGCTCTTAAATGAATTTTCCCGGAGAAATGTTTCAAATGAAAGTTGTAGCTCTTTGTATGTGTAGTTGATGTATCAAGTTTAAAGAAAATCGTCAAAACCAGCTTTGAAAAAATCGCAAAAAGTAAAAATAAAACAATAGTAAAGTAATACTTCCGGTTGAGGAATTTTGACAGATAACTTACTGTCAGATGCCATGATGATACCTAAACGGAATATCAAGTTTCAACTTTCTACGGTTTTTCGTTTTTGAGATATGCTGTTCACATACATACATACATACATACACACACACACACACACACACAGACCATTTGCTAAAATAAGACAAAAAATTGTTTTGGTAATGACATTCTTAATATCCATAATGCGAGTCATAATTTTTAATAAATCTCTATTTTTCTGAGCTAAGTAATATTTTCTAACTTCTCTCCAAATTGAGAATGAATTCGTATAAAAAAAAATAAGCTCTTTTTCATTATTGAAACTGGATATAAATATGGTACTTTACAACTTTTAAATTCTGCCAGTTAAACAAATAGAAGTTATTAATTACTCTTTGGTTTTAAAAAAAAAACCTCTTGTAGTTAACCTATATCGCTGGTTATAATAATCCATATTTTAATAAACTATTGTTAATATTAAAAATAATCCAGTAAAATTTAATATCTGAAACTTGATTCTCTGTTTGTTTTTTGTTTTAATAAAATCAACCAAAAAATGTTGTTTTGAATTTGAAACATCTTTTCTTCAAGCGAATAAATTGGTATATTAAAAATATATACGAATATTTCGTATGTATGCGAATTAAATGTTTAATAATTAATAATATGAAAATCAGAGATTAATCATTAAATTATTACAAAAGAAGGAAGTAACAAGGACCTTCAAAACAAAAAACAAAAAAAAATCTGGTGTGAAATACTAAGACCACTTACTATAACATGAATATAGAAGTGGTAGGGGAACATTGGTATCAATCTACCAAAACCATGCAGCTAGAAAAGTGATTATATTGTATACCAACAATAGAGCGCCAATAAAATTGCACCATAACCCACATGTAACATTTGAAATTTAATGCCAACCATTCCTCACAACTATCTGAATATAAATTTTCTTTTGGAAAAATGTTTCCAATAAAAGTGTTAGGCTTACATGTATGCAAGTTTAAAGAAAATCGTCAAGCCAGTTTTTTTTGATATGTTAACCGATTTTTTTCAAAAATTAGAATGCCAGCAATGCTTGTAATGGGCTGTGGAGAAATACACTATAATAAATATATGCTCAACACTTATAATGAAATGAACTTACAAGCTGCAAGGACTTTACAAGTATAATAGAAGTTAGGTAGGGTCGATGTCGCTGTGGCGAAGAGGAGACCGCTGAACACATAGTCTTAGACTGTGAGCTTTATGAAGATCTCCGCACAAACTTGTGGCGAGGAATTGGTTTTCATGTTAACCTTAACAATGACACTCTGCCCTTGCTTCTTGAAAATGAGACGGCATATAATGCCTTCAAAATGTTTGCGGAATCTGCTCTGTCGCGGCGTATGTCCTGGGGTCTTTCCCTTGGGTAGGCGGAGTAAATGTTTTGTGTGATAGTAATTTATTGCTTGTCTGTAGTCTGTGTGCGTTAGATTCGGGTAGCTGTAGAACTTTAGATGACCTCTCAGGAATATCGAGCACTGAGAGGTTCCTTAGGTTAGTCTTGTATGGATGTGTAGGTATGACTGTATTTATTGACTGTGTGAGGTTTGTATGTGTGGTAGGTTATATTGTAGTTAGTCTAGGATGCGTTAGTTGTTATGTTCGCTTATGTGCACTTTTGAGTGCCCTTCCCTCGTTTATTTAGTGATTATGTATATATAGAAACAGTTCTGTTTATAGTAAAGTCGATTGCGATAGATGAATAGTTTGCGGGCTGGGATGAGCGCGAGCTCAGGTACGCCCTATAGTGTGTCTTGATAAAAAAAAAAAAAAGAAAAAAAAGAAGTTAGGTAGGGAGAGAAATATAAAGAGACAGACTGGCTGAGTGATGAGAAGGTAGTAGAAGGTTGCTGACTGGTTGAAAACTGGTCGTAAACTCTCCTGAACTGTACTGCTCCTAGGTAGGGAGTAACTAAATTTGATTCATTTAATGTGCTTCTCCGCTCTTCGGTTAATCACGGTTGAACTTTACTTATAGTCATCCCTGATGACAGTAAGCGTTCGAAAATTGAGCAGTGATTAACTTGTTTTTAAGTTTGACCGGTTGAAAGTGTTTTTTTTACTTTCTCCTGCTCGTAGTAAGTGGAAGTATTGTAATCATCTCAAATTTTCGATATTGAGTTTTCACCGGAAATATCCGTTCTGAGGTCCCCTGAGTCCAAAAAAGTGGTTTTTAGCAAATGATATGTATGTGCATGTGAACAGCATAGCTCAAAGACGAAAAGCCGTAGAAAGTTGAAACTTGATATTCCGTTTAGGTATCACCATGGCTTCTGACAGTGGGTCATCTGTCAAAATTCCTCAACCAGAAGTACCACTTTAGTTGTTTTTTTTTTTTGCGTTTTACTCAAAAATGACTGCGACGATTTTCTTTAAACTTTCTATATGAACTAGACGTACAAAGTGCTACAACTTTTATTTGAAATGATTCTCTGGCAAAATTCATTTAAGGGCAGTTATGCGCGAGGAGTGGAGATAGGTTTCTATCTAAAGTTTATTTGATAAGCTATTTCAGTTTATCAAACAATTCTATCACCTAAATAATGTTAATTAGAATTGAATATGTTATTGAAATTCCAAGTTTCAAAAAAATTGGATAATCGGAAAAGCTTTTTACATTACCACTTTAGTAAATGATTTTTTCCACTTTTCGCGATTTTCTCGAAAATGTCTCCAACGATTTCCTTGAAACTTCCTATATAAACTAAACATACAAAGATTTACAACTTCTATTTAAAACATTTCTCTGGGAAAATTCATTTAAGGGCACTTTTGGAGGAGAGATGGGGTTATGTTTTTCTCTAAAGTGCTATCATAGTTGATTATACAATTCTATCATCCAAATAAAATTAATTAAAAAAATAAATAGATAGCAAAAATTCCGAGTTCCAAGAAAATTAGTAAACCAGAAGTGCGCTTTTACTGGACAGTTTTTTATTCAGTTTTCGACGAATTTCATTAAATTTGGGTACACAAACTATAAAATTTGTCAATTATAATTTTGAGAACTGGAGTAAGAGAAAGTTGTGTGAGTGTTTCACACCAGATTTTTTCTTACTCAAAACATGTATTTCCGATGAAAACTCATTTTCAAAAATTTGATTCGCACTACTTCGCTTTTTCTTCAAATACTCTCGATTAAAAGATCGCGACTTTAGCTATGTAAAAAAAAAAAAAAGAAATCAGAAGCTTAAAGAATCAAGAAAGTTTTTTTTCCATTACATAAAAAGAGACCTAAAATTCCAAAGTTTTGTTTACTTTAAAAGTAAAAGAAAAAAACACCACTAAGTCTTAATAAGAAAATAAAACATAAATTGGCTCAAATAGCACACTAGCAGTTGGCCTTTTTTGTGGCGGCAACTTAAAGTGAAAGTTTTTTACCTTAATCTCACAATTTATGTTGTTATTATTGTTTCTAATAAATTTAAGACTCTATCTCTCTCTCTCCGTGTGTGTGAGAGAGTGCAAGAGATCACACTCTCATTAATTTTTCTTAGCTGTCCATTGCATCCGTTATATTTTTTTTTTTTCTAATTCATTAGTCTCTTTTCAAGTTTCAGATTAATCGTTTATTAATATGCTAATTCGATCATTATATTCTACTTCTCGGTGCCAGATGATTCCTTCCATCCAGAGAATTATTAAACTTTTTTTTTTATATATTTCTCCTTAATTTTGCTTTATCTTCAAATATTCTATAAGAACTGATTTTTGCAGTTTCTCTTACTCCTTACTAAGAAGAAATATTGCAATCGTGTCAAATTTTCGAAATTGAGTTTTCACTGTAAATACATGTTTTGAAGTCTCTTGAGTTCGAAAATGTATTTTTTTTTATTTATAGAAACTAGCCTCTGTGAGTGCTTTGTTTGTGAGTGTGTGTGCTTTGTTTGTGTTTGTTAATAATAAAAAAAAAAATGAACAATCGCAGAAACTTGATATTTTGTCTAGGTGGCAGAAGTGCTGGTAGGTTGATCTGACACTAAGATTTTGGTCAAAACTGGTGACCTGGAAGTACAGTACCATTTTACTGAATTTAAGTATTTCTTGCGATTTTCTCAAAAATGTCTCCAACGAATTTCTGTTAACTTTTTAACGAGTTTAAGTGTTTGAAATTTGTGTTTTAAAATCTGTGCTAACTAAGGAATATTAAGTGTAAGATTTTCTATACATTTATAAGTTATTTAATTATTGCAATTAACAAATAATTACTATTATAAATTATTTACTTCTTTTTTCTTCTCCTTCAATAATTTATTTGCAACTGTACAATAGATGCAATAAACAAATATGATGAATGTTTTACATGACATGATTTACATGGGAAGAAAATACCCAATGGTATTACTTGATGGCGTTGGAGTTAATTTAATAGGTCACCGGGCCACTGACGCTTCAGGCATCGAGATGGATTATCAGATAAGTTTTGACTAGCAAATTGTTGAACCAAAGGATGATCATGATGGGACAGGGAGTTATGGAATCTTTGATAGCGGGATTTAATTAGATCGGACACAAATGGAATGGGTAGGTCATTATGTAAAGTTTTATTGGTGACATAATAAGGAGCACTGGTAATTTTTCGTAGGATTTTGGACTGTAAGGATTGGATACGGTAAACGTTGGAATGCTTAGTGGAGCCCCATACCTCTAGTCCGTAAGTCCATATTGGTCGTAGTAAAGTTTTGTATAGTGTGATCTTATTTTTTAAAGTAAGTTTGGATCGTTTGTCTAAGAGTCTTGAAAGGATAAGAGTAATCGTCTATTAGTTTCAATTCTTTTCAGTCTGGTATGGGGGTGGGTTCCAGGTTAGTCTTTTGTCCATATATAACCCAAGATAGCGTACTCTATCAGCAGTAGGTAGGAAGGTGTTATTTAATTTAACACCAGGACAGAGGAAGTGACGAAGTGTAAACGTGGTATGAATACATTTCTTTTCATTAACTTTTATCTTCCATTTTTTAGCACCACTCTTCTATTAAGGAAAGATGAACTTGAAGATGACTGGAGGCAATAGTACGTTCCGTATGGGAGGAAAGAATAGTAGTATCATCAGCGAAGGTTGATGTTACTGTATTAAATTGTAGGGGAAGGTCAGCAGTGTATATTGTGTATAAAACTGGACCCAGGATACTACCTTGCGGTACTCCAGCTTTCACAAGGAAATAGGGAGAAAAGGAAGAACCCTAAAGACTTTGCAAAACTCTTATTTCTTAAACATATCTCTTTTTAAAACTGATATACACATAAGCCCTTTCAAACCCGCTCGAGCGACACACTATTGCAAACATACAAAAACACCCATCAACCAAAAACATTAAACAAGATTAAAATTACAACCTCCATTTTTGAAAACTTAGTCCAAAATGATTGCAAATTATATGAATGAATATCGTTTCAAACATAAAAGCATTTAAACTGATGGTCATTAAAGTAAAAGCACGAAACGATAGCGTTTTTAATAGTATTTTTCTCTAAATGTAGAAGTCATAAAATTAAATCTGTTGCAATATAAGGAAGTGTGAGGAAAAAGCTATTGGAGCTGAACTATATATAATAATATATATATGTATATATTTGTAAATAAAGTCATGTCGGTCTATCACTGGTCCTTATATAAGTACTGATCTTATGAAGAAATACTTACTGCGTCATTCTTTGCAAGAGTGTCGGCATCTCATTACATTCTACGCCAACATATCCTGATACCAAATGAGAACAACCTTATAATTTTTTTCCTACCAGATCATTAAGTTTGCTGAAGCATTCTTATAATTTGCGAACTGATGACATACGAACTCAATGCTCTGATGCTGGTAGGATTACAATAATTCCTGTCGAAATTAAACTGGACACATCTTCTAACTGAGTAAATTTCTGCCTGGAAGATGCTGGAAAACTTGTCCTCCAATTGCTTGGTTTTAGACCTGTACAGTTACTGCTCCAAGTACCCTCAGGGGCCCTTGACCCCCCTAATGATATATTTTGATGATAATCAAGGAAAGAAGTAAACAGAGTATAATGGAGTTGATGAGGAGAGAAATTAGGTTTGATTAATTAGCGAGATATGGAGATACTGTTATAATATAGCTATAAGATTACACAAACTGCACTGGACTTGTAATATTTAGATAGAATAAAAGGTGGGAGTAGAGATACGACACGATGCGATGTATGGTTGAATCTGATAGATAGATATCCTAGATAGAAATTCGTTTAAGGTAGATTACCGCTCACGCCCTTATTAGAGGTTTTTTCCACTCTACAAGCCTGCTTAAGGTCCGAGATACCAGAAGAGGGGCCTTCTCTCCCTCCTTAATTCTCGCCCTTTCCGTTACATCATCCCCTCTCCTGAAGAAATTTTTCACGTGTGAAAATTTGAGCGTGCTGCTGAATGATGTATCTTTGTAGCTCATCTGGTTTGGCTACGAGGTTGTTGTAGCTAGCCTGGGTTTGTTGAAACTAGCGAACTAGCTTTTGGTGCAGAAAGCTAGCGATGATGCTGTTGCGAGCTAGCCAGTTTTGTTGAAAACTAGCTGTGATGATGAAAAGTAGCTTATGTAGCAGAAAGCTAGTGATGGCCTTGTTGAGAGCTAGCTAAGGATGGTGAAGCTAGCGATGGTGATGTTGAGAGCTAGCTGGTGATGTTGCAAGCTAGCGATAATGATATCGATGTAATGGCAAGGGAGAGAATTAAGAGAGAGAAGGATCCTCTCTGGTACTCTCTGACTTAAGCAGGCTAGAGTGGGAGAACCTGTATATAAGCCAGTGAGAATCTACCTAATGATCTATCTAGATATCTATCTATCAGGTTCAACCATACATCGCATCGTGTCATATCTCTACTCCACGTTATGCTATAAAATCATTACAAGTCCAGTGCAGTTTGTGTAAACTTATAGCTATATAATAACAGTGTCTTCATATCTCGTCTAATTAATCAAACCTAATTTCTCTCCTCATCAACTCCATTATACAGAGCAAAAAAAAAAAGTAAGAAAGAAAATGGGATAAAAACCGGATTCAAGAGCAATGGAAAATTGTTTTATATCTGAACATGGTGAAATTCCCTGGTGCTATAAATATATTTTTCAATATCTATCAGCGAATGTACATAATAAACTGTAAAACATCAAAAAAATTCCTACTTTTCCCCATTCTCCTTCGCCGCTTTTCTTCTTTTCTTTTTTTTTCATTTTTCAAATTCATTTAACACATCAGAACGTGCCATTTCCTTCCTACTTCTTTACCCGAAATGTATAAAGCATAGATGTAATTTTTATAGCTTTAGGCCCTTCTTATCTCGATCTTTATACCCCTATTGGGTAGTTCCATAACTTTTGGATATATTTTAAACATTCTATTAACTTTAATGTTGTTTTTATATCTAATCCACTTCATATCTTTAATTTTGTGGCGACAGAGATTGCTAATATCAACAGATCTATTTATTCCACGTCAAATAGAGTAGAAAGCCTTCTAGGTTGACATTTGTGTACACTAACTAGACTAATTTAATTTTTATTCACACTTATAGACATGATCTTAGACAAGTCTTTTCTTGTTTAGATTTTGAAAGAGTACATATAGAGTTAAATTTTGCTGCCCTTATACGCTGGGATTTTCTTTCCAACCGAGCGATTCTGAAGATATATTGATTTAAAAAGCAACTAATAAAAAAACTTATTTTTATTTTTATATTTATACCAGAGGAAAAATATTTTTAAAACAGATGCGTAGCTTTTTTTTTTATCATAACTAAGTTGAGCTTTATGCAGATATCTGCAATGATTGATGATGATATACTGGAAAAATAATCATTTGAATTTGATTCCTTCTCTTCTTTTTAGAAAAAAAAAAAACATTCACTATAATTGATTAGTTCTTTTATGCATATCAATTTTTTTAAAATATTATACTCCAATATTATATATAAATAATTTTAATATTTAAAAACGAATTACAAAATATGCAAAGAAAAAAAACTTGTTTACCATAACAATGGTGCTATTTATAGGTAAATGCTATGATCTTACTACACAGTTAATTCCCTTTCCTTCAAGATACAACGGTTTATGAAGATTATTAGCCATGGTAATTTAATTAATTGCTTAATGATTCGTAAGAAAAGTAAACCCTCCAAACATAAAATTCTGCTTTCATTTTAAGATTTTATTATTAATTAATTATAAGTGTCTTTAGAAAATATATATCGTTGTTTAATTAGAGATATTGTAAGATCGTCTTAGTTAATAAATATACATACACCATTTTCTTACATTTTTTACTTACATTTTTAGAGGAAGTATTGTAATCGTGTCAAATTTTCGATATCAATTTTTCACCGGAAATATCCGTTTTGAGGTCCCCTGAGTCCAAAAAAGTGGTTTTTAGCAACTGGTGTGTGTGCGTATGTTATGTGTGTTTTGTGAACAGCATAGCTCAAAAACGAAAAACCGTAGAAAGTTGAAACTGATATTCCGTTTAGGTATCATCATGGCATCTGTCAGTAAGTTATTTGTCAAAATTCCTCAACCGGAAGTACCACTTTATTAGTTGTTTTTTTTTTACGTTTTTGCGATTTTCTCAAAAATAGTTCCGACGATTTTCTTTGAACTTGATATATCAACTAAATATACAAAGAGCTACAACTTTTATTTGAAACATTTCTCCGGAAAAATTCATTTAAGGGCACTTTTTGGAGAAGGGGTTGGGTGAGGTTTTTCATCTAAAGTGCTATTTCAGTTTATTAGACAATTCTATCATCTAAATAATGTTAATTAGAATTAAACATGTTGTTGAAATTCCAAGTTTGAAAAAATCGGATAACCGGAAGTGCGTTTATTTAAACACTTTACTAAATGATTTTTTCCCTTTTTCGTGATTTTCTCAAAAAAACGCTCCAACGAATTTCTTGAAACTAAACATACAAAGATCTACAGCTATTATTTAAAACATTTCTCTGGGAAAATTCATTTAAGGGCACTTTTAGGGGAGAGGTGGGATTACAGCATCCTCTAAATTGCTATCATTTGTGTGTCCGTGATGATTGTACAATTCTATCCTCCAAATAAAATTAATTAGAAATAAATAGATGGCCAAAATTCCGAGTTTTAAGGAAAACAGTAAACCGGATGTGCGCTTTTACTGAACAGTTTTTTGTTTCAATTTTTGACGAATTTCGTTAAATTTGGTCCACAAACTATAACATTTGTCAATATAATTTTGTGAACAGGAGTAAGAGAAATTTGTGTGAGTGTTTCACACCAGATTTTTTTTTTTTATCCCCAAATGCTTACGAAATGTTTGATTATCGTTATCGCTTCATAATTTCTTGTATTTATTTACTCTTACTCTTAAAGAAGGAAACTTGCGATCATATCAGATTTCGAAGTTGCATTTTCATCGCAAGTACCTGGCTTGAACTTTCTGGTGTACGAAAAAAATGATTACTTCGGCTGTGAATTTGTGTGTTTATATGTGAACGAAATTTCTCAAAAAACAAAAAGACGCTGGAAGCTTAAACTTGATATTACGCTTTTTTCGAACAAAATCCATCAATCTGAATTGCGACTGAATTACTGAATAGTTCTTTCAGTTGTTCGCAACTTTCACAACAAATCGCTCTAACGATTTATTACATAAATATATTACCTATCACATTTATTCAAAAGATTTTTTTTTAAGAAAATTGATTTTTCGGGATTCTGGGGGGAAAGCTTTCCTCTGATGTACCACTTCAATATAATGTATGGTTCTGCCACTTATATAATATTAATTAAAAACATTGATAGAATTTCAAATTTGAAGTAAATCGAAGAAAGAATTTTCTTTAAGCTTGGAATGCTTACTACAACTTTTATTGAAAAATTTCTCCCGGAAGAATTGGTTTTTAAGACAGTTCCGTGGAAAATGTGATGTTAGAAATCAAATTGGGTTTGATTCAAATGATGCTGTGTTTTCTGGTCTGCAATGTAATCACTTCAAGTCTTACTGCCATGGATAGTTAGTTATATGTACCCCTCAACACTCTACGCATTTAAGTTAAGTCAACTGATTAACGTTTCCAAGTGTAAAGAAAATTTAGTCAATTTTATTAACTCAGTGTCCTCACGCGTTGGTCTAGTGGCTAGCGCACTCGCCTTTCGTGCGAGAATTCAGGGTTCGATTCCCGTGAGGGCAAAGTCGGTGTTGACCCAGCATCGTGATGAAAAGTGGGAAGCTACAGCTAGTAGCGCCCTAGGTAGCGAAGGCAGCCAACTAAACGGCGTGGGAATTGCGGCGTGTTTACCACACCGTCTGGCAAGCCTTGGCTCTTTATGGGCTGTTATGCCATAGGTTTTTTTTTTTTTTAATTAACGCAGTAAGAGAAAATCGCTTGAGTGTTTCATACCAGATATTTTACTGGTAAGTCCTTTTGCCTCCTTCAAAAATAGACGGCAACATGTCGATATGAATTGTAATTGCCAAGGGCTAGAATAAGATGACCATTAAATGCTCTTTAATGAAGAAGCGGCATCATTTTTCATTGTAGGCGCCTATGTCCGAAGAATACTAATTTTGCATAAATCGTACTCGAAAGGAATGTTACGGACATTATAGAGCATGAATTTAAGAAAGAAACTGACAGGTTATTTTTTGCAGAATTTTGGACAGAAGTGACTAGAAAAGTAGGAGTTAGAACTGGATCCTATAATAGCTAAGCTCTTGCTTTTCTTGTGTGCAGAACTGGGTTAAAAAAGTTGGTAGCATTGCCTGAAGTCTAGACGATGTAAACCTTGATTTATTATTATTATTATTATTATCCAACCTCGGGGGGGCCATATCCCGGCACCGCAGCCAACAGAGGGTAAACCTTGATTTACTGTCACTTCTATAGTGAAATACTATATTCTGCAAAAAACACACCATTTCATCAAAAAAACAGCTAAAGTTCCCCCCAACAGCTGACTTAGGCAGGTAACAGAAAAGATTAACCACGCAATATAATAAAGAGAGTTGAAAATATGGGTGGGTCCACAATGCTGGATAACCGCATGCATATTTATATTGTTCCTGACCGGTTTCGAATTTTCAGCCATCATCAGAGCAAATTCACCAAGTTCTTCTAGATAGCTCACTTCAGCGTAATGTTTCTGTTACACTCACACTTGTTGGTTTGT
>JAAEAF010011204.1:14893-25998 GCA_011037195.1 Triatoma infestans
AAAAAAAAAAAAAAAAAAAAAAAATCGTTCCAAGCGCTCAGCGTGACGTAACGCCAAAAGAGGTTTATAATCTTACGATGGGTAAGCACCACACAGTAAGTAAGTACCCATTATTTGTCTCAGAAAAAGTAGGGCTTACATAGTCTGACGAATTATTTATCAGCTTCAGAAAAAAAGCAGCGGCTTAGTTTTTGTGACGTGTTATTTATTTAATAGAGTTTTTTTATTTTTTATTTTTTGTTTATTGATTTATTATTGTTTATTTATTTGTATAGTTCTTTAAAGTTGTAATTTTAATTTAAAGTTGTTCAGTTTAAGTTTAAAGTTGTACTTAATAATAAGAAAAATATCTGATGTGAAGCACTGAACGATTTTCTCTTACTCCAGTTCATATAGTTGTTGTGGTTGTTTTCACAGAGCTGGAAAGCATCAGAGATATTTTCCGTGGTAGCCTGTTTCTTTTTATGATCTTCCACCGGTTTCAGGTGTTCGCCCATCATTAGGATGTTTCTGTCAAAACAGTGTGATAACATAAACTTGCACGAGTAAATTTAGTTGATGCACTCAGCGTTTTAAATTTAGTGTTGAATATAACTTTAATTAACCAATTTTCTTGAAAATTGCATTGCTTGCAAACGCTGAGTTGGGCTTGACATAGAAAAGGTGATAGAAGTTGAACAAATTGCCTGAGTAGACATTGTGGGGCATTCTCTGCGTTCAACCAACAAAGTTTTTTCACTTTGTTGCAATTTAAATTTAAACCTAAAACCAATCCCCCCTCAAAACCCCTCTCAAATCAATTTTTCCCCCGCAAAAATGTCGCAAATAAAAAAAAATCACTGTCCTCCCCACCCCAGCCCAGAAGCCTCCAAAAAATAAATTTTTCTGGGAAAAGTTTCAAATAAAAGTGATTAGGTATTTAGGTGTTTAGAAAGTTTAAAGAAAATCGTTGGAGCCGTTTTCGAGAAAATTGCAAAAAAAAAATAGAAAATTCAATGGAATGGCATTTCCGGTCGATGGTTTTTGCCCAAAATCTTCGTGTAATATCGCGTATTTCGCCCAGATGCGATGGTAATACGAATTTTTGTGCTTCTCGCGATTTGCCATTTTTGAGATATTTTGTTCACACACATTCAGATCATTTGCTAAAAAACTTTTATTTTTAATTAGGGGGATTCGAAACATGTATTTCCGGCGGAAACTAAATATTGAAAATTGGATACGATCGTAATGCTTCCTCTTACTAAGAGTCTTGATAGTACAAAATTAAAAAGCGCACATCTGGTGGGTAGATTTTTTTATATAAAAAAAAAGTTGGTATTTAAGCGAAACCGGAAGTATGAGCTATTCTGTGATTTTCTGTTTTTGAGTTATTTTGTTTAAATAAAGACTCACAGACGCACACATACCGGACGATTCGCTGAAAACATTTTGTCGTAACCAGGTATCCTCAAATCATGTATTTGCAATGAATAATTTTGCTGAAAAAAAAATGTTAGGCAGGCAGTGATTTTATCGGAAGAATTTCTGCTATCTATAAGATGCGCAGGAAGTGAAAGTGAGGGTATTTGAATCAAAACTGAGTTTTTATCAGAGATGAACTCAATTCCTATTGAATCTCCTCATTTTCACTACTCGCGCAACTAATTACTGCCAGAAATTTGAAGTTTCAAATAATAATTACTGTTTCCGCAGTGATTACAAGTTTATTAATTAACACCGCATTACAAGTTCGAATCGAATTTTATCATTCTTTCAATATGTTCATTTTAACTATTTTGTATACATTTCTAAATTGGAACTATCATCCAGTAGAATTATTTTGCATTTACTAAATTATCGCTTGATTTATGTTCATGGGAGGATTTTTGGGGCCTCCATTACCTAGTTTGTGAAGCATTTTCTTCTAGGATCAGAGAGGATTAGACTTTTCCCATTCCTTTCCCGCTGATATATTATAATGCAGTACAATCAGTTCGTGGGATATACCGAAAAATATAAACAGTGACGGTACAAAACTGTTATCAAAATATTCTCAATATTGGAATAGCTATTATTTGTTATCGTTGATATTATTCCTAAAATAATAGCACATATCTTCATCATGTCCAAAATGATACCTTGCTCGGCTTCTAATATATTTTTAAGGTAGAAAAGTTTCTCAGAATTAAGTATCAATGAATATGAAATATGTTACATTATTGCTGTCTAATTATGGATATATTTTTCTGATACTGTTTATTAGATGTATTAAGGAAGGCATTAACTGGAGGGTAGTGCGCTAGAATAGAGTTCGAACCCAGCATTTTCTCTTTCTAGGAGCCTCTATAGCTCACCGTCCAGTGATGGGCAGTGTTGTCTTTAACTACAGAATACTGCTTGGAGGCCGGCAGTGCACTGAGAAGGCTCCCGGGGTTACAAAAAATATGATGTATTAAGGAGGAAATAAGCGCAGCTTTAGTTGGGAACTTGAAACTTGTAGGCCATTCGTCCATTGAATATAAGTGGGCATGAAAGAGAAGGTATCGCACGGTGCAGTGCACTGTAAGAAATGAACAGCGCTGAAGCGGTTTGGCGCCAGCAACATGAAGCTGCCAACGCTTATTTGTCGAATTTCCTCATCAGAAAAGTGTTTATTCCATTATATCTACTTGATTTTGTAACTATCGATTGGTTTCCGACTTCACTATCATCAGGATGTTTTTATGCCATCCCCGACCAGGGCAATGCAAATTTTAGCATACGCTGTCCTTTTTCTTTTTTTTAAAAAAAGAACCATACATGTATAGCATCAGTTGAACAGTAATTTCCAATCATTTTACATATTTTAAATATGTTTTCAATAAGTACTTCATAGTTCATATATAAGAAAAGAGATGAAAGCCATGGAGATAAGTAATCCCGCAAACTGGGTACATTATTCTCACCTCAAAATTTCATCTCCCGTTTTGCGGTCTACCCTGTACTATTACCGTTCATGTTGCAAAGGATAGTTAAAACAACTCACGTATTTCTATCGTGCCCGAAATATTTCCTTGTACAGCTAGCTGCCAATATATTTCCTAAGTGAGAAAAGTTTCGCAGAATTAACTGCCAACGAATATGATATATTTGACTTCATTATTAACAATTTATAATTTTGGGATCTATCTAACATTAGTGAATCTCTTTATTACAAAGATATTTAGCGAAAACATAATAATTGTTTTCATATTTCTAACTAACTTCAACTTAACCTAAAATTCAAAACATTCAGGCTTTTATTACTACGCAAAACTTTTATTTATTTTTTATATAGTTTATATCCTAGCTGTTATCGTCACTAAAACAAATTAAGAAGAATGACGGTTCAAAACGATATAAAAATTGAAATCGATAGCAGACGAAAAGCCACGAAGATTGCCGACATTATTGGTGTTCGCTGAAACTGTACAGAGTTTTCAGTCAGTGGTTCTCCAGCATAAGTACCGTCTTATCAGTCTGTCTCTCTTACACTTTCTCGCTCACTCTTGCTATCATATTTACGTGGTGTTTTATTTAAATAAAAATAAATACGCGTTATTAATATATAATATTAAAAAGTTCAACTCCACCCCCTCAAATAAAATCGTCCTTTATTTGAAAAATTCTGTTATTTTTTTAAATTTTAAAATATTTAACTTTCAAAAAAAAAAAAAAATTAATATTTAAAATTAAATTAATATTTAAACTATTAAAAAGAAAACTAAAACCTTTGTAGTTACCACCCCCGCATTTTTTAAAATTCCCCTTTCAAAATATTTAAATGAAACGTAAAAATGTCTTAAAGCCGTCAATATCACCTCCTGAAATGTACATGGCTATTGAAGATTCTACAGTGTAATTGGTATAATTACATACAGAGAAACGCTTCTGTTTTTTTTGTTCTTTTTTTTGGTTAAAAAGAAATAACATGGATTACAAACGTTTCTGTTTGGTTTGGTGTGTCTTCAACATATATTCAGGTAATTTTGAATAATTCAACAACAAAAAATATGTATACATATGGATTTTTAAATTTTTAATATTTTTTGTATTATTTATTTTTTTATTTTTAAAATTCTATGAGAAATAAGATGCAAATAATTTAAATTAACTTAAAAGATATTATTCCGTAAGTTGTAATCACAAACTTAATATCAAATTTTCTTGTGAAAGAAGAATTTCATTTGAAAATTTCAATAATCGACATATTTATTGCAAATTGAAATTGAATCTTATTTTTGAAATAATACAATGGAGAATTTCTTAAATTTCTTAATTAGCCAAAAAAAAGTCGACAATAATTGCGTAAGCATGGTGAAAAACAAACAAAAATAAATAAATAAATTCAAGAAAATTTCTATTATATATAATTGGAACATATTAACTTTAAAACCATGCAACCGAACACTTTTGTTTTGGAATTTTTTATATTTATTATTGCACAGCATTGCTAACAATTATTAGAATTATTATGGAGTACTCTTCTTATATTAACAATGGTTTTTACGTGTATTATCAAAGCAAAAATGAGGGAGGGGAGAAATATTGTTTAGTTAATAATAATATAAGATCAAATCTTTAGAATCATGCAGAATCCTTTAATGTACCAAAGGGGACAAAGGTAGGCTTCTAGGAATGGGCTAAGAGAATGAAAAGTTGGGGGAGGGTGAGTGTATGTAGTGTGCCACAATAATTATAACTATTTAACAAAATCTTAATAACATTGAAATTATTATTAATCTCTTCATTTTTTTTACTCTCACTTTCTCCTTTATTGCGGCAAAATTTCAAAGGAAGAGTTTTACTGAAAATATTCCTTTAGGGACATCCTGAATATATATATAAATTTTTTTGTTAATTAAAGATATCCTATGTAAGTGTGGCACAAAATACAAAATTTTGTAGGATATTCAAAACTGATAATTTATTTATATATTGCCCCAATGGTGGGGAGACCCTTTAGCTAAGATTTCGGTAATAAATCCGTCAACAGGATATGCGACTTCAAATAGTTATAGTTTTTCGTGATTTTTTTATGGAAAATAACATAGTTTTCTTTAAAATTTTAATTGTTTACAACAGGGAAAGCAAAAATAAAAGATAGTATGCCAGAGTTTGCAACCTATATCGCCGTATGTAGTAATATAATTTGGGGGGTAATGCTGTCGAATGTAAAAAAAAAATATTTAAATTACAAAAGAAAGCAATTAGAGTCACTTTGGGTTTAGACTTGAAAGTATCTTGTCGTTCTTTCGTTAAAAGCTGAAACATAAATGACACTGCCAGCCATATTTATTTTTCAATGCCTCGTCTATATAAAGGCCAATTTCTATGTTCTTCACAGGTTTATGATCATCATTTTACCAGAAAAACGTAATAATCCAGGTCCAGAATAGAAACAGGTTGACAAAAGTTCATACCAGCTTCCCCATAGTTTGTCCATCTCTTTTTTTTACAACTATTTACCAGAGAATATAAAAAATAATAATAATTTGAAATGTTTCAAAAATAATGTTAAAAAAAACTATTATTAGCTCACCGGCTGTATGAGATACATGAATATTTTAAAATTAAGTTTTTATCTTGATAATTTTGTGAACTCAAATTATATTGTATCTTGACCTTGCCAATAAAGATGTAGGTTTTTTTCCCGGCCAATAAAATAAAATATCAAATATCAAAATAAAGGACATGGGAATATGATTCCGAATACGATACGAAGTCAAGTTTGTACTTCTAAATTGGATTAAAATAAAATTACGAAATCAAATCTGGAAAAATTGAATATTTTCCAAATTTTAATCAAAATTTTTTTTTGGATTAATTGCAAATTTGATGGGAAAAAACTAAGAATTTTCAAATATTCCTTTGTTCCATAAGTGTTCTCATTAAAAAAAAAAAAAGTTTGAATAATTCTGTTCTAACATATAATTCTTACCACATGTTTAGTTGTCTTCTCCAATTGACATAAATGAGAGAATCCAAACTTTATAATACGACTTTTTGAGGAAAGTATAATCAACCCCTCCCCCAAACCCCCCAATTAAAATCAATTTTCTCAGATTAACTTTAAAACTAAAACGGATTGATCTCTCCATGTTATAGTTGGTTGACCAAGTTTAATGAAATATCACGGTATTTTTATGGAGAAAAACGTGGAAAACTGCAAAAAAAAAACTGTTCAGTAAATTCACTTGACTTGCGGTCAACCAGTTTTCTTCAAACTCTGAACTTTGACAACATATTTAATTCTCATTAATATTACATAAATGATTGTATCGTATAATAAATTAAAATAGCAATTTAGAAGAAATGAATAACCTTCCAGTCACCCCCAAAAGCACTCTTAAATGAATTCACCCGGAAAAAATATTCAAATAATGTTTACCACTTTATATGTGTAATTATTGATGTGCTAAGTTTTCATTAAAAACGTTGGAGCCATTTTTTTAGGAAAATCGCCCAAAAAAAATGGGATAAATCCATTCAATACAATGGTATTTCCGTTTAAGGAATTACGACAGATAACTTTTTTGTCTGATCCCATGGTGAAACCTTAACGTAATTGCAGGAACTTATAGCGATTTTTCGTTTTTGAGCTTTTACTGTTCACAAACACACACACACACACACAGAAACACAGACCATTTTTTTTTTTTCTAAAAAAACCGTTTTCACGAACTCAACAGACCTCAAAACGATTAAAAATTGTAAATCGAAAATTTGACCCAATCACGATACTTACTCTAACAGCAGTAAGGTGAAAGTAAAAAATTACTAAAAATTATGAATTGAGTTGCAACATTTTCGATAATATAACCTCCTTATTTAATACAAATTTTAAAAAATTTAGAAATACACATTACTAATCTGCAATTTACAAGTTCAATTTAGGCATAGACATTTTTTGAAAATGCAGAAGCATATTATGGTAGAATTGGAACGTCATCAACTATCGTAAAATGAACAAGTAGAAACCGGTATTGAATACAGAAAAAATAGAAATAGGGTGGAATAATTTTTCTCTGCCAAAAAATTAGACAATCTCGTAATTAGAGATATTTTCCGTGATAACCTGCTTCTTTTTCAGGTCATCGACCGGTTTCGGGCGTTCGCCCATCTTCAGGAAGCGTTTGTCAGTGTGATAACATAGACTTGCAAACAAGAAAATCAGTTACAGAGTGTGTAAACTGAATTTGCTCTGTGCAAGTCTATGTTATCATACTGGAGGCTTTGGATAGCGTAGGGTTTTGCCCTCCCCTTCTTTGAATAATAATAATAATAATAATAATGTTATCACACTGTTTGACAAACGCATCCTGAAGACGGACGAACGCCCGAAACCGGTCGATGACCTTAAAAAGAAGCAGGCTATCACGGAAAATATCTCTAATGCTTTCCAGCTCTGCAGAACCAACCACAACAACAATCTCGTAATCTTAACCACTTTCTCTCCTCCAGTTATATTTGCAGAAAAAGATTCCCCACCTCAATCAACAAAATACGATAAAAAAGTCTTGCAAGAAATATGAAGCTAGAGATTCTATGAATGTTTTAACCACAAAAAAAAAAAAAAAAAATCTGGTGTGAAACCCACACGATTTATTTCTTATTGTTGTTAATAGGATTAAGTATAAAACGATAAATTTTCTTTATACTTGAAATTTTACATATTTGTTCTAACATAAATAAAGAAATGGTGGGGAGACAAGGTGGGGTAGACTACCCAGGCAAGCAGAATAAATGGAATAGATTGTAGCGGCGCAGTTCAAAGCAAAGTTTAAAGCAAATAGTTTTAAAGTCTTTTACTAGACAATTTTAAAAAACTTCCAAACCTACTCAATAAAGTCGCACTTCTGGCGAACAGATTTTCTTCAAATTTGGAAATGTACCAATACTTGTAATGTATATTTATATTATACAGGCAGCAGTACTATATATATGAGAGAGTCATAAAAAATGACCGATTTTGTTTACTTGCACTTTATCCTCTATGGAAAAAAAATGAGCGTTTATATTCTGTTAAACTCTGTCATATTCTTATTTTGCATAAACAAATAGAAAATGAATTTATAAACAAAGTTATCCTGGATCGCTTTTAGTTTTGTCGTAGCATATTTTTAAACAAGATGACGTTAAAATTTGAAATATTAGTAATTATTACGCCATTATTGGAAAACTGAAAATTTTTAACACTGTAAGCCGCTCCATGGTGTGCTATGGGGCTCAGATCTGGGGAGGGGTGTATTTTGAAGAAATTGAAAAATTGTTTTGTTTCTTCATTAAAAAATTATTTAAAGTGCCTCATCTGCATTTATCTATAATGAAATAAACTATTCACCTATATTTATTCATACTTTAAAAATGCATCTTGATTATCTAATTAAAGTTTTTAATATGTCTGAAGATAGATTACATAAAAGAGTTGCAATCCAAATTGTTGAAAAAAAGATGTTCTGGTTTCAAGATATACGTGAATCTTTGTGCTAAATATAAAATAAATTATGAATTCAGTTTAAATAATATTCATGATTGGTTCTCAATTTTTAACAAAATCTGTAATTGCAACAAATTGTATTTTGATAAGCTCTACAAAGAAAGAGTTAGATTATACCCATTATACAGCGAGTTAAGGTTTGATTTGGGTAGGCGACACTATCTCCAGAGCGGTCTCTCTCTCGGTGAGATGCGTTGGATTATAAAGGCAAGAGTTGCAACATTAATTTTAGGAAAACCCCCTTACTTGCAAAATCAAAATTGTGACGAAAATAATTATTGTCAATTATGTAATGAAGATGTGCTAGACGGGACTTATCATTTCATTGCCGTATGTTCGAAGTTAATAGAAATCAGAACAAAATATTTTGATAAGCAGCAACTTTCCGGAGAGGAAATGATTACTCTGTTATATAAATGGTGAACTTTGGTGGTTATTGCAGTTGCATTGTAAAGCTGCCTATAACAGTATTTGCCCTAAATAATTATATAAATTTATTGAAACTAGTTATAGTACTATAACCCATTGTTTATAGTTATTTGTGTATCTATTATACTGTGACCAGGTAATTTATTTATTCTGTAAGTTATGGATAAAAAAATTTTTTTTTTAGTTTACTCTGATTTTTAGCCTTATTTGCCATAATAATTTTGTTTTAGAAATAATTACTTTCTTCTTATATTTTTGTATTATCTATTGTTTTTAACGGCTCCACCGACGGTAATTACCATGCTGTTGTCTTGAATAATAATTGATATTGTAGTTCATTTGTCTTGTATACACTTGAGGCAAATAAAAAGACTTAAAAATAAAAAAATAAAAAATACGCCATTATTGGAAAAGAAATGTTTTCAGCTGCCGAAACTACTCGTTTAGTGCGGGAATTTGAAGAGGAGGATGCTCTTTCTGAACGGACAGTGTGTAGGTGATTTCGGAAATATAATACCGGTGACATTAGTCTTGAGAGCATAGCTGGTTCGGGGCGAAAATAATCATTCGATGAAGAAGCTCTGCGGGGTTAGGCCCGATCAAAACTACTCGGGAGTTGGCAGCAGACCTCGAAGTATCCCAATCCTCCGTAAATCATGAACTGCATAAGCGCTGGGGAAAGTGTATCGTTCTGCTAGAGTGGTTCCCCTTGAATTGACCGCAGGGGCGAGTAAAAATTTGTCAAAATCTTCTGGAAAATCCAAATGACCATTGGATCATCAAAAGGATTGTCTTGCGATGAAAAATGGAATTTTTGGAGAAACCCTAAGGCCAAGAAACAATGGTTACACTGCAAGCAGCCTGCTCTACCTGTCGCTAAACAGGGTCAAATCGAAAGAAAAAACAATGCTTTCTGTTTTTATGGAATTATGAAGGCGTAATTCATTATTAGTTCATTCCCGAAGATCAGTCTATTGATTCGGAACTTTATAGCGAGCAGTTGGAAAGAATGTACGTTGTTTTGGCCCAGCGTTACCCAGGGTTAGTTAACAGAAATAATGTTTTGTTTCAACAAGATAACGCTCGACCATTCACTTCTCGTTACACCAAACAAAAAATTTCAGAATTTCAAGGGATTGAGCTTCTCCCCACCCTACTTATAGTCCGGACCTGGCACCTTCCGATTACCATCTGTTCCGGTCATTGGCGCGCTATCTTCAAGGAAAAACCTTTAATTCTCTGGACGAGGTTCAAAATGGAGTTGCAGAATTCTTTCGTTCAAAACCCAAAGAGAGTATTGGGAAGGAATTCGGCAGCTAGCCTCGAGATGTAAACAAACCATAGAACTCAACGGTGTATACTTTGAATATTAAAATAAATTGTTAAATAAAATAAAATTGTTTTTAAATTTGCAAGAAAAACGGTCATTTTTTATGACTCACCCATATATTATAATTAAGTGGTACTTTAGAAGAAAGTTACACTCAATTTTCCCAGTAAAATATTTCAAATAAAAGTGATGGGTTCTGGTATTTTATCCGTCGTAGCATTCATATTCATTTTGTTCCTGACCGGTTTCGGATTTTCATCCATCGCCAGAGCAAATTCACCAAGTTTGTGTAGAGATTTCACTTCAACGCAATGTTTCTATTACACTCACACTTGTTGATTTGTTGGTTGTATATATCATACATATTACAGTAAAAAACGTTTAATACGAAAACGCGTAACATGAAAAATCGGTTAACACGAAATCATACTGCTGGCCCGACATAATACTATGTAATTTTTTTTTTCTTTTAACTCGAAACACAAATCGCTTAACACTAAAACTTTTCGCTTCTCGGACGAACAAAATATATCTGTTTTCTGCAGTCACACCGTCACGCAGATTTTTTGGCTTTTTTTTTTTTTAGACGGAACAAAATAAACAATGGCTGCCGCTGTTGGTAGGTTTCCGCTTGTCTTTGAGTAGGTAAAGGCACGCCATTGTAAACTTTTCAGTTAGTTTTCGAATAAGGTGAATTTTGTGTTTTTTTTTGGTAATTTTAATACATAAACTTTTTTTTTTACGATGCAGAGAAATCAGAAGAAAACGAACCGCTATTTTATCGTTTAACACGAAAAACATTTTGGTCCCCTCAGTTTCATGTTAAACGTTTTTCACTGTTTACAA
>JAAEAF010011205.1:0-26241 GCA_011037195.1 Triatoma infestans
GGCTGTTCTGTAGGAGGGCTTTTAGGGTGTCAACGGCTTGTATGTAACTATCGTCAATTACTATGTCCTTGTCTTTTCTTAGTGAGAGGGTTAGAGGTCTGGCTATCTTGGCGTAGTTCTTAATCATTTTACGGTAGTAGCCAGTAAGTCCGAGAAATTGTTTGATTTGTTTCTGAGTCTTGGGAAGTGGAAATTTAGCGATGGCGTCTAGTTTGGCAGGGTTAGGTTGTATACCCTTGTCGAAGATGATATGTCCTAGGAAGAGAAGTTCGCGTTTAAAGAATTCCGTCTTGTCAAGTTGAATTTTTAGATTGTGTTGTCTGAGTTTGTCAAAGACTGTCTTAAGGTGCTTTATATGTTCGTCCAAACTGTCCGAAAAGATAATAATGTCGTCCATGTATACCAGTACATTGGGGATCCTAGAAAAGAGGGAATTTACGGCTCTTTGGAATGTGGGAGGCGCATTCTTAAGCCCGAAAGGCATGCGCAGGAATTCGTAATGTCCGCTTTCAGTCGAGAATGCTGTCTTGGGCACTGATTCGGGGTCCATTTTGATTTGATGGAACCCTGAAGCTAAGTCGATTGCTGAGAAGTACGTCGCGCGTCCTATTTTACCGAATAAGTCTTCAATATTAGGAAGGGGGAATTTGTCTTCGATTGTCTTGTTGTTAAGTTTGCGATAGTCTATGACCATTCTTATTTTCTTTTTACCGGAAGCGTCTGGTTTCTTTGGTACTACCCATATTGGGCTGTTGTAAGGGGAATTCGAATGCTGTATTATTTTATTTTCTAGTAGTTTGTCCACTTCAACCTGTACGTCTTTCCGATATATTTCCGGGTATCTGTAATTTCGCGTGTATACGGGGTTTTCGTCAGTCGTTCGAATTTTATGTTTCAGTAAGTCCGTGCAGCTTAGTTTGTCATGCTCTCTTTTGATTATTTGGGGGTAGTCCTTTAGTAGTTCTATTATTTTATTTTTTTCCTCTGAGTTCATGTGCTCAGTTCTTATTAATTTCGGAATTTCATTTTTTATTTCTCTTAACTTACGTTCGTCGGACATTTCGGGACAATTGGTCATTACTACGTCCGGTATGCTTAAACTAATTTCCTGCGGTTCGTCGACATCCATAGGTTCAGGGCAAATGGCCATGACTTCTTTGGATTCAACTTCGCACAAGATTTTATTATTCCTAACGCTATAGAGGCCTTCTTTAATTGTGACCTTGTCATTTATTTTTATATTCTCGTTAATTAATCCGTTTTTTAACTCTTTATTTTTTATCGGAAGTTCTATAAAATTAACTCCCTGTTCTAATTTTATTTCGTTTAGTTTGTCTTCCGGGATGTCAAGTGTAAATTTTAAGGGGATCGTATCCTGAGGGTAAGAAAGGATATTTTTGTTTAAGTCTATGCTCATTCCTAGCGCTTGCATAGTTTTGTGTCCTAGTAGTATGTCATACTTGTCTGAAAAGGGGAATAGGTGGAATTTAGTGTCTAACTTTACGTGAAAAGTGTCTTGTATGTTGAGGGTGCAAGATTGTTCTCCCTTCCTTTTTCCTGCGGGTGTCGTTATTATGAATGGGTCGTTAGATAGTGTTACGTCAGTCGGGACGACGCTAGGATTTATGTAGTTTCGGCTGATCCGGTGTCAACGAGCCATTTTCGTCCGTGTCTGTCTTCGAAGTGTGGGAGAGACTTGTCTACTAGGTTTAGATTGTATTCGGGGGGCCTTCTTGGCTCCCGTGGCCCATGTCTAAAAAATGATCGAATTTTTCAGTGATTTTTTCAAGAGAATTTTCTAGTCGGGAAATCCTGTCATCGTATGTTGTGCCGGGTTCCGAATAATTTTCCTGCTGACAGTGAGTCAGTTCATGCGGTGAGATGTAATCTTTGAACCTGGGTCTGCCTGCAGTACGCATAGACACAGTGTTTTGCGAGAAGTAACCAGGAGGTAGTCTGGGTCGATTGAAAGGGTGTTCAGGATTGTTTGGGTGATTCGAATGGTAGGATTGTCCGACGTTCGGTCGTTGAGGTTGGGACTGATAACGAGAGGTCTGGGGAGTAGGCTCTATAGGTTTGGGATTATATTCGATTGGTTTGTACTGGTAGCTAGGGGCTTCAGCCATGGGGACGCGTGGTGCGAAGTGTTGTGGGCTTGGTCTGTAAGTGTATTGTTGTCTATAAGGTTGTTGGTATTGGTTGTACTGGTTTGGTTTTCGAAATGGTTGGTTGGGTCTTTTAGGACCGTGAGAGGAGCTTAGGGAGGCTATGATGAAGGAACATTTGTTGTAAATAATATTTCGTACTTCGTCCAAGGTGCTAGGATCGAAGATTATAATGTGGTTACTTAGTGTAGGGGGCAGGCATTTATAGATGTGGAAAATTATTTCTTTGTCAACCCTAGTTATTAGTTGTTTCAACGCGTCTGCCGTGAGTCCGTCTAGCTTAAGTCTAATATAAACTAAATTGCGTAATTCCTGGATCCGATTGACGAAGTCAATGGGAGACTCTCTAGCATTCATTTTGGTTTGTAAAATCTCATCCTTAATATTTCGTAAGATCTAGAGTCCGCAAAGCTTTCTTTTAGGTACTTTAATAAATTTAATAAATGGTCCACGCTATGTGAAAGAAGTATATTTCTAGCGGGACCTAGCAGTCTACTCTTGACTTTTATAAAAAGGATGTTGTGGTTATAATCTCGTTCAATGATATTTTCTGCGCAGACTGTGGCGAAGGCACTCTCAACAATCTTGCAGAAGAACGCTAGCTCGGAAGGGTTGCCGTCAAAGTAGGGAATGTGGTCATAGTCTTCTTTGGAGATTTTGTAATTTATTTGGGCCATTTCAGGGATAGTTTCTTTGGGGAGTACTAATTTGGAAGGTTTAATGATAGATGAGCTACTTACAACCTTAGTTCGCTGCTGTTGATTCGCCAGCTTGCCTTTCTTCTTGCTTCTGAGGATGGTCCTGGTTCTTGTAGGTGGGGGTGCTGCGAATAAGCCATTGATGTGGGAGCTTCAAGTCTTCTTCGAGACAAATGGTCGCAAGTGAGACAAGTGGTCGCACTAGACTTAAGCCTTCGCAGTCCCTGTTCGGGCGCCAGTTACGTCACAAGAACCCGGAAGCCTCTTTTTAAAAACAGATATATTTAATAAGAAGTTACAATTATAATACACAAGTTACTTTAATAGTTTAGCACTATAGTATAATACACTGAAATAGAAGTTAACGGTCTGGTGGTGAGCTTAGAACTGCCTGCCTGCTGGTTGGTGGCTGTATTTATATAAAATCGTCTTCCGCTGACTCAGCACTGGTACTTTTCCGAGAGATGTGTCATAACTTCGATTTAGCTCTATCGTCGCCATCACTGCAAGAATTCTTGAATGTCCACAAGGATTTATGTAGAAGCGATCCTTCCCCCATACTGACTAACAATGGGCTACACAGTATTGATCAAACTGCAGTACCTAGATGGTCCATTTAGCGGGCAGACTGGGATATGTTCACTTCTCTGGCAAACTTCCATAATCGGGAGTTCTTTGACATTGATAAAGAACTAGAATACATCACAAACGTTATCACTGATGAAGCAGAGATATCGGTACCCAGATCTAGTACTTCATTAAGAAAATGCCCCGCCCCTTGGTTGAAAAAGCTGCAGAATTGCTATTGAGGAATGAAGAAGAGCCCTCAGGATATTCTGTAAAGAGCCTTCTAGAGAAAATTTTTCTAGATATAAAATTGTAGGATCTAGAGCAAAAAGGATAATTAAGGAAAGCCGCAATAATCCTAGAGAGAATTTTTATCTAGCATCTCGCAATTTACACCATCTACAGAAATTTGGAGGAAAATTAAAGCGATCATTTGATTTAGAACAGATAACCAGGTAGTTGTCTTGAAGGAATATGGTTGCATTAAAACGACTGACTTGGAGAAAGCCGAAACTCTGGCTAAACCTTTGCTAGTGTTTCCAAATCAGAAAGATACTCACCAGTATTCCTGTTCAATACTGAGAGAAGAAGAAAATATTATTGACTTCTCTGATAATGAGAAAAGACTAGAATGAATTTCATTATCTTCTAGATAATGAAAAAGATATTTATTGTTCAGCAATGTGGCATCTTTAGCAGCCCTATCAGCGGCTACATTGATTGTTATTCCAGTGTGATCGGGCACCCACAGGAAAGTAACTACTTTATGACTGCATAATGCAGTACAGCAGCGCATGAATGGACTGGATTAACATGTTATTTGTATCCAAATTACAATTGATTCTAAGGAAGTTTTTGAGTCAGAACAGATAATAAAATATCTCGCATTACTTTTACTACATACTCTGATTTTTTTTTGATAGCAAATAGTTCCGCCGTAAAAATACTAGAAACATTATTCAGAGAATATGTGTGTACTTCTCACTCAATTATGAAATCTGATCCTACACCATTTGTAGTTTTTGATCCGTCCGTGAACACATGTTTGTATTTTTTGTATCTACTGTATCGGGATAATTCGTCTTCGCTGCAAAGCCCCTGCCATCTGGTGTGAACTCACAAAAATAATATAATAAGTAACATAGAGTAGAGTGGGGAGTTATACAGCCTCGCAAATTTTGGTGAGTATACACTTTTATAAGCTAGATGATCTTAATGGTGAAACAGCCTCGCTGCATAATTGCAAAAAAGTACATTTTCCTCAGTGGGGGTTCCGCACTTTCCGCATATAGACTGTCTACTGGACTAGTTATCAGCGCACCGATTGACATGCGGAGTCCCTCGTTGTGTATAGGGTTTATTAACTTGAGTACAGAGTCTCTAGCTGAAATGTAAACAAAGCTGCCATAGTCCAACTTTGCACGGTTAAAAGATTTATAAAAATTCATCATACTCTGCCTATCTGCTCTCCTGGTGATTTCTCTTACCTTTAAAGGTATTTGATTTCCTAACGCACCTCTGTTTTAAATCTAGCAGATAGGGGCGCCAACTAGTTTCTGATCAAACCTCAGTCCTAAATATCGAACTTTATCAGAATACGGTATAATCCTTCCATCAAGATTCAACTTAATTGCTGGTTGTGCTGCAGGTTTTTTAAGGAAGTGAATGCACCTACTTTTAGTTAAGGAGAAACACAAACCATTCTTGTCTGACCAATTTTCCAAATTCTCAATTGTCTTTTGGAGACTCTTTTCAGCGTTTGTGGGGTTGGAAGAAATACAGTAAGCTGCTAGATCATCCATATAACATTCCACCAACCGATGGATCCATACAGAATAAAACGCTGTGTATAACAATAAGGAACAATGTTGGACTTAAAATGCTTCCTTGAGGAACACCGTTTTCTTGAAGAAAAGGAGACGACAATGTTTCTTTGATACGTACTCTAAACATCCTAAGTTTTAAGAAATTTTGAATGAAGCTTGGAAGGTTCCCTCTTAAGTTCCAATTATAAATCTGCTTCAGAATACCGTATCTCCAAACCCAGTCAAATGCTCTCTCTAAGTCAAAGAAACCTGTTTTCTTTTTATGAAAGCATTCTGAAGGACATTTCGAGAGTCACTAAGGGGTCCATTGTGCTGTTATTATACCTAAAACCAGTTTGGTACTTACTAAGATGTTTGTGCTCTTCCAAGTACCAGACTAGGCGCCTATCCACCATTCTTTCCAAAGTTTGCACAAGCAACTGGTAAGAATTATAGCTGATATGAACAAGGGTCTGATTTGTCTTTTCCTTCCTTTAGAATAGACATAGTAATTGCTGAGCTCCTAGCTTTCGGAAATTGCTTAGAATTCCAGATTTTGTTATAAAATCTAAGCACATAAAATTTATTTTCCTTTGTAGGATGCTTTAGAAATTTGTATTGGATATTGTCTGCTCCAGGTGATGTATCTTTGGATTCAGATAAAGTTACTTCCAACACCCATAAATTAAAATGCATGTTGTAATTCCTTTTCTCATTATCAGAGAAGTCAATAATATTTTCTTCTTCTCTCAGTATTGAACAGGAATACTGGTGAGTATCTTTCTGATTTGGAAACACTAGCAAAGGTTTAGCCAGAGTTTCGGCTTTCTCCAAGTCAGTCGTTTTAATGCAACCATATTCCTTCAAGTCAGCTACCTGGTTATCTGTTCTAAATCAAATGATCGCTTTAATTTTCCTCCAAATTTCTGTAGATGGTGTAAATTGCGAGATGCTAGATACAAATTCTCTCTATGATTATTGCGGCTTTCCTTAATTATCTTTTTTGCTCTAGATCCTACAATTTTATATCTAGAAAAATTTTCTCTAGAAGGCTGTTTACAGAATATCCTGAGGGCTCTTCTCCATTCCTCAATAGCAATTCTGCAGCTTTCATTCCACCAAGGGGCGGGGCATTTTCTTAATGAAGTACTAGTTCTGGGTACCGCTATCTCTGCTGCATCAGTGATAACGTTTGTGATGTATTCTAGTTCTTTATCAATGTCAAAGAACTCCCGATTATGGAAGTTTGCCAGAGCAGTGAACATATCCCAGTCTGCCCGCTAAATGGACCATCTAGGTACTGCAGTTTGATCAATACTGTGTAGCCCATTGTTAGTCAGTATGGATCGCTCCATACACAAATCCTTGTAGACATTCAAGTCCAAGAATGACACCAGTGATGGCGACGATAGAGCTAGATCGATGGCGGACAAAGTACTATTAAAATGGGTGGAGTCTCGCTTGTTTAAAAAAATAATATTTTCTGTTATTGGTATGTCCTCCAGGATTCTGCCACGCTGACTCTCATGGTTGGAACCTCTCGCATGTAGAGGTTGATGTGTATTGACGTCAACTCAATTATAAAAAACGAAGCCAATGTTCGGATAAGTCCAAGCAATTCCGGTTTAGTTATATGATTTGCGGGAGGTAAATAGACATTACAAATCCTTACTATACGAGGGATGTACGTTGCGAGATATATCACCTGTACATTAGCCATAACTGTGACGACATTATCACAGTACAAATTAATTTGGACAAAGATTGCCGCTCCACCACAAGCTCTACTGCCTGAAAAAAAATCTGCACGGAATAACTGGTATCCCGTTAGTTTTGTGTTGTCTGTATCTCTAAAATTGGTTTCTTGCAGACAAATAACTTTTGGGCTATATTTCTTCATTAATAATTTAAGCTCTTCTAAATTTTAATAATAACCACGTATATTCCATTGTAGAATCATTTATTTATATATATATATTTAAATTATTTTAATCATATTAAATTATATAAATATTTAAAATATGTACATATTGGTAGATTTATTTCTTCCCTCGTCCTTTCTTTCTAAGGTCATAAACTATTTTCCTAAGAGTTTCTGCGTCCATACCCTCCATGTCCTTGTCCTCAATACTTATTAAAGAGGAATTAAATGATGCATAGCTCCTTAATTTCCCTCTTGTTTTCTGCTATATATTTCTATTCACCTGAATTTTTCTAGGAGGAGATGCAATAGAGTTATTTGCTTTGGACGGGGAATCAGGCGTTTGGTGACTTTTTGTCTTGGAGGAGCTAATTCCTTCACATCTTCATTTGAAACCACCTCCATTTTTTTTTTTAATGTAAGTTCACTTGGGTTTTTAATTTCTTCCAACTTCGCACTTTCTGGTTCTAGTTTCTTTAGAACTTTCCCGTAATTCTCCTCTAGTTTGCAAATACTCTTTGCTAGAGTTTCAACAACTGCTGTAAGACGTGTTACTAGCTCTTCTAAGTTTTTTCTCTGTGTCAGTTTTTCAGCAACACATTCTGCATATGTGACAGCTCTAACATTTTCAGCTTTACATTTTTTAATGTGTCGTTAATGCTTACAAATTCTATTACCTTTATTTCTTGGATTTGTCTCACTTTTTTAATGTTTCTGTACCCGAAGAGTGTGGATCATTGCAGTTGATGCAAACTGGAGCAGTCGGACACTCATTCTGGTGCAAGGGGCCCGAGTATAGCTTACAACGATCACCTATCGTACAACTGATTGCTATGTGATGTAGTGACCAACACTTGAAGCATCTGAGCGATTTTGGTACGTAATGTCGAACCAAACCGATGTTATATAACGTTTTACCTCGACCACCCCTTGTGACTTTGATTAATTCAAGATCTCTTCTTCCTTGCAATACAGCAAATCATAGCTTGATATAAACCCTATGGAGTAGTTCAAGCTTTTATAATATTCTAACTTTACTTTCATAACTTCGTAATTTTCTAAAGCTAGTAATGATTTGGCATTTTCGCAATTAGCAGTTTCAATAAGCAAGGAACCATTTCTCAGCTTCTTGGTTTTGGTGCCAGGACAAACTGTCTTTAACAATGTGGCCAAAAAGCCTCAAATGCAGACAAGAGAACCTGAATAGAGACAAGTCATAATCAAAAATTGTCGACTTGGATTAGAGCCTGAAAATATAACTTTCGGTTCCGATACCTTACTATTTTTCTTCAATGAAGACAATTCTTCCTTCTGTTCCTTTAAGCCTGATGAAGTATTTTTGGCAGTAGGTAACATCTAGTTCCCACGCGATGGGACGATCTATATATCACCTTAAAGCAGTGCGCTCTTACCATAAGGAAGGCCTGCTTACTCACTGAATGCGGCCTGGTGCTCAGTGGGGCCGATCCATGGGCCGATACCGTCGAACAAAAACTTCCGGCGCAGGTCCAACACCGGAATTTAGGGGGGCCTATAGTACGTAAATATTTATGTGTGTATAGGTGTGTCTTAGTGTGTGTGTGAATGTGTTATGTGGCGTGGCATTGAGCTTTGGTTCCAAGGGTTAGCTATCACCAAGCCAGCGTCCCTGCGTTATCCTTTAGTCGACTCTTACGACGTCCTGGACTGGAGCAGGCCTTTTCTGTCCCCGGTCCTGCAGGGTTGAAGATGAATCTTACCGAGAGATTGAACGGTCTGAGCAGATAATGTTTTTAGCTAGGTTAGATTTGCACATTCCATCACGTCTAGAATACTAATGTAAATAAATATAACTTTTGGAGCTGTACATTTTCCCGTACTCGTTTAATAAAATGACCAGGCCTATTATTTCTAAGCAGATATACATAAGAGTTTACGATATATTTGTGAGACTCATTTAGTATGAAAGGATGATTGTGATTATTATTCTAATTCTGGCCGTTAGGTTTTGTTTTGGTTCATTATAAAGCACCATTTATAGACAGTTCGGGAGGTCAATATGACTTCAAATATAACTGGACCTAAATCATTGCCGATTATTGGAAATGCTTGATTTTTGCTAACATATTTTAACTATAGAAAGTACGTTTATTTAATAATTAATATGAAGATTTAATGTGATTTGTTGAAGCGTCTAATTGTAATACTACCACTAAATGTAGGTGGGTGAGGTTGGACAGAGAACAATTCTGTACCTCAGAGGTCAACTATCGTAACTGCAAAATTTACGAAAATGAGTTTTTTATAGTAACTACATAATCGAATTGGAAATATTATCGTGGCAAAATATCGTAACTATATCTTAACGTATAAGGACGTTAGCCAATAAGAAAATATCGTATGTGCATCACTTTCACGAAGTCAACTATATTAAAGTCTCTTACGATTGTTTACCTCTAAGAGTTTGTAACGCTCTTTTTGTCGTATCACATCATACGTTTATTTACCTTTAGCAGACTGGCGACACTGTTGATGTTATTTGACAGACTGTTATAATAATAAATAATTATTTTTGACTGTGGTTATAAACTGCAGGACAAAAGTATTGCATAAAATTTCACGGTATTATAATTTGAAATTGAAAGGTATTTTCGTATTTTTTTTTTAAGGATTCATGTTGTTGAACTCTGATCCAAAGGAAAAAAGAACAACGACCAAAAATTTAAGGAAAACCTGGTTTTATTACACAGAATAAAAAATAAAGCTCAAAACAAAAATCTGTAAAATTCAAAATTAAAATGGTTCTTATGTATTATCACTTCTTCATTTTTTTTAACAGTATTTAGTGATTCTCTTGCTCTGATAACTGCAGCAAGCCTCCTTGGCATTGAAGAAATTACATTTTGAATAACCCTTGAGAAATCATTTAATTCTTCAATAACTACCGTACGTAGTTCCCTCAGAATGTTAGTGGCAATCAGGCGAAGTCTGAGCCGTCTTCCAATTGTGTCCCAAAGGTGTTCTATTGGATTTAGTTCTGGACTTCTCGGTGGAGAAACCAAACGTCGAATCCCAACATCCTGTAGGTACTCAAGGACAACTCGAGCAGTGTGACATCTGGCATCTGTCCTGCATTAATAGAAAATCATCACCAACGCTTTCAGAAATTGGCACAATATATCGCTGAAGAACCTCTTCAAGGTACTTCCGGGCATTTAGCGTCCGATTTTCCACGATATGTAAGCCTGTACGTCCGTCAAAAATTATGCCTCCCCAAATCATAACACCGCCTCCACCAAAAGCCACTCTTGGAGAAATGTTAGCCTCTGCATATCTGTCACCTTGACGCCTCCAAACTCTCTTCCTTCCATCTGGAAAATGAAGGTGAATCTCGACTAATCTGTGAATAAAACACGTCTTCAGTCCTCTGTTGTCCAATTGAGTTGCTGACAATTTGGACAGACAACTGCGCTGGGCAAAATAGGAATTTTGTTATTACGACGTGTTATTTTTGGTTATTTAAGTGCATTCCTTGAAGTTATCTTCTCTTATAAGTTATGCATGATGAATGAAGGAAAAACAGCAACCTTCTATAATATTAATCGTAGAGAGGTGATAGATATGACCTTAGGGACTAATTTTATTTCTGGCATGTGTCCCAGAAACCCTCACTGTCGGATCACATGTATGTTAGGTTTGATATCCTGGCTAACTGCAAGCAAACATTTTCCTCAGGAACAGCAGGTTGCGAGGAAGAACCTCTCTGGGGTGCAAAGGCTGGCGTGCCTGCTGATTTCGGAGGCATTTTGTAGTGCCCCAACGGTTGCCCTGGAGGTACTGCTGGGGTTGCCTCCTCTGCGTCTTTTCATACAAGCGGAGGCGAGGGTTAGCCGTACCGACGAATGAACAATGGCCAGTGGAAGCAAAGAAACTCCCTAGCCAAGCACTTGGATATTATTCAGAAGGTTGACGCTATCTTCAAGATGGCTGGGGAGGAGTGCTGTCCAACATTCCACTTTGAGCTCTCCTTCCAAGTAGTATATTAACGTCACGATCGGAATGGGCTAAAAGTTGGGGAAAACGGGGCCAAACTGGGGGATCCTGGTTCATGGATGGGTCCAAAATGGCCTGCGAAACTGGAGCCGGAATATATGGAGTTAAGCCGGAGGTACGCATTGCGAGGACCCTCGGTGGATACTCCACGTTTTCCAGGCTGCAGTTTATGCAGTAAAGATTGATGCTTCCCTCCAGAGATCTTCTCGGACAGCCAGGCTGCGCTGAATGCAGTTCGGGCATTCAGAATTACTTCTTCCCTAGTTAGGGAGTGTAGAGAATCCCTGGAAACATTATCCCACAACAAAGTTCGGCTAGTATGGGTGCCGGGGCACAAGGGGATTAAAGGTAACAATTAGCCGACCAACTAGCCAGGGAGGGAGCGAATACTCCCTTCTGTGGGCCGGAACCTGTCCTGCGAATGCCAAAATTATGGCGAAGGCGTCTCTTAGAGAATGGATTCAAAGAGAGCATAATCCGCCTCTGGAGGCTAAGTACTGGGGCAAAACACGGCAAAATGCCTGAGCTGTGTAGAAGAAGAACCAGAGACACCCTGGGTCTAAGTAGGTATCAGATTTCTCTGATAACGGGCCTGTTTACTGGGCATGAGGTTCAAGAAACATCTACACAAGGTGGGATTGGTGGATTCAGAGCCCTTGTGTAGACTGTGTCAGGAGGAGGAGGAGACGGCCTCTCACCTGCTGTTTGATTGCGGTACGAGATCTTCGGCACTCTGAGACCGGAGGAAATCGTACTTCAAGAAGAATGGTGGGGAGGGTCCTGGACCTCATGAAGAGGGGGGCTTTCTCACTAGGTACTGAGGGGTTGGCACAATAAGCCTCAATGGGAGGCTGCAATGCTTGGGTTCGAGTCCCCCTGCATCATTCTAATTCTAAGTGCATTCCAACACTTAAGGTTATAACACATAAATTTCTTCTCAAGGACCATACATATATGGAAGTCGATTTGGGGCATTCCTTAATCGGAAGACCAAAGAAAAATACCAAATGATATGAAATTAGTAATCCCATGAGACTGCGCGCAATTTATAAGGCAGTGTAAGTTTAAGGAATTAGTAAATGTGTATGATATGAGATTAGAAGATTTTAAAAACTTAAAAATTTTATTCATTGACAATAAAGCCCCTTTAGTCAACAGAAAACAAGACAAAATTTTTATATATCTGAGATGGTTGAGGTTAAAGTTCGAGCAACAGATTTTGGGGTACTATTCTAGAAATCAAAATTTGAAAATGAATATCAAATGGTTCATTTAAATCGATCATCACGAAGGGCAATTAGAACTTGGCCCTCGATATTGGCACCCATTTCGAAGGCTATTAATACACCAAAATATAAAGATTTGCAGACGTCTCTGAAGTGGGTGCCACCATCGCTGCATCACTTTTATAAGAACATTCCACATGGTAGTAGAGTCGAGGATTATCCAGACGACCAGGACTCCGATTAAAACTTTTATTATAAAAATTTTGTGAATTAAACTAATAACAATGTATGCAAATATTAGATTAATTTAATTGTTTTCACTTACTTTTTATTAAAATCCTTTTATCGTATCTAAAAATTATCATTCAACTGCTGATGATACGTACAAGGAAAACAATCGTAAGTGCATTTCCGGCAAATAATAATTACAATAAAGCAAAATTAAGATATTTATTATAATTAAACTAGTTATACAAATCATTTTTCAGGGAGAAATTAGTATTAGATAGGTAAGTTTACTAAATACAGTAGATAACGCTACTCCTAAATCTTTAAATGGCTGTCCTGTAAAATTTGCCAACTGCTGCTTACGACAGTACCAACCTCTGAGGTACAGATATTTTTATAAGAGAA
Source organism: Triatoma infestans (assembly GCA_011037195.1). NCBI lineage: Eukaryota > Metazoa > Arthropoda > Insecta > Hemiptera > Reduviidae > Triatoma > Triatoma infestans. Next base: position 13,048 of record JAAEAF010011205.1, read on the forward strand.
AAATACCCTAAGTGAACACTGATATATATTATTAATTGAGGAAATTATATACAGCAAGGACTTTGCAGACTGAAAGTGGTAACTTATTAGGAATGACGGATTGAACGATGGGTACAGGACTGAATTCTGACTTCTTGTGTCGAGTACCTGATCTCCTGCTGTGCGTCGGAAGCAGGTTTCATCCGGTTTACATGCACTAGTCCATACCGCCCCTTTCTCAAGACTAATTTATATGTCAAAGGGTTGCGCTACGACTATATATGGCTCCGTCCAAGAGCGATGGAGTTTGAGCGCATGGCTGGCTGGGTGTGCCTGTTCATAAAGTTAGACCCTCTCTCCTATCAAAAATTCCCTATGACTTTTCCTTTATCGTGGGCTTTGACTCTTGCGTGTCTCGCTTTCCGTGTGCTTCTCGTACTTCCGTGAACGCATTAGCCACATTCTCCTACCAGACAGCTACGATCCCTAGTATGCTGGTCGACGGGGAACTGGGAGCTCTTGAATAGTCAAAGGGTAGGACCAGCTCCTTTCGTGTAAATCAGATAATGAGGAGTATACCCTGTCGGGGAATGTGGTGTGGTTCGGTAGGCCTTCAAAACATACGGCAGTCACCGGTGCCAGTCCTGTCAATCCGTTCGCACTACATCTGCCATCTACCAAGTTCCGATGAAACCATTCCACCACTCCGTTGCTCTGAGGATGGTAGGCGATCGTCTGGAGCTTTTTAACGCCTATCTGTATACAGGTGTCTCTGAATAGGTCCGACACGAAATTTCTTCCCTGGTCTAGTAATACTCGCCTTGGAGCCCCATGCCTTAAGACGATACATTCGACGAAACCCGAAGCGTCTCTTCTGCCGTTTTTTCCCTTAACGTACCGCACCGTTACCGGGAGAAGGTATCTACCATCGACTGCAGATAACGCTTGCCTGAGAAGGAAGTGGGTAGTGGCCCCACGATGTCAAGGACACTTGTTCCCATTGTCGATGCGCTACAAATGTCTGTCCCAGGGGACCTTGCAGCCCAGCTGGGGTCTTTCTCTCATTGCCCCGCTCACATTTCCTGATATATTGCTCTACATCTTCTTTGACTTTCGACCAATAAAATTATCTTTTAATTCGATTTGTGGTACGTACAACACAGTCGGATGCCCCGACTAAGAAGCATTATGGAGGAGCAACGAAACTGGGCGTTAGCGCATAAACAGTAAGCAACTCGCCCTTCGTCGTTGAGTAATTTTTCTCGGCTTCGTTAAGCTGCCTGCTCGCATACGCCATGGGCCTTTCCCCACCTCCGTTACTTGCGATAATATTGCGCCCAACGCTACCCCCGACACATCCGTCACCAGTATGAAGGGATCTTTAAAATTTGAGTAAATAAGGAGGGAGTCCGCCATAAAACTTTTCGGAATGCCTCGAATGAGCTCTCCTGTTCCGGGCTCAGGAAGATGAATCTTCCAGCTTCAACAAGGAGGTAACTGGTTAGTCGTATCTGCGAATCTCCGTATGAACCTTCGATAAAAAACTTTTTAGCTCCTTCACACACTTGGGGACAGGATATCCCCGAACTACCTTAACCTTCTCAGAGTCACGTTTCAAGCCTTTTTGGAGACTACGGGTCCTAGATATTTAACTTCTTCCTGGGCGAAATTACATTTGCTGAGATTAACATTCATGTTGGGGTATTGCAACCGGTTGAGGACTTGGTCCCACTAAGCACAGTGCTCTTCAGTGGTGGCACTGAATATCACTAAATCATCCAGGTAGGCAAGGAATTCCCCGCCCAATTCCGCAAGCAATTGGTCCATCAATCTTTGAAATGTAACAGGCGCGTTGACCAGTTCGAAGGCCATTTTTTGATGTTCATAATGCCCTCCCAACATGGAAAACGCTCTCTTTTCACAGTCCTCAGGCCAGATAGGTATCTGTTAATGTCCACTAGACAGGTCCAGAGTGGAAAAGAAACGGCTCCTTACCAGTGTCACAGGAGTCTCCACGATTAGGGGAACGCTATAGTCATCAGTTTTCGTTATTTGATTAAGACTTCGAATGTCGGTACAAAAACGGCACCTGACCTCCCCTCCATTCTTCTTTTTAGGGACCAGGATTACGGGAGCCGACCATGGACTTGACGACGGAGCGATTGTCTCACGATCCAGCATATTTCTTAAGTATCACTATTTAATTCGGCCACTATTTCCTTCTGGTAGTATGCCACACGATAAGGTCTTTTGGTGACTGGCACCACTTCACTAGTGTATATGCTATGATAAACCGGTAGCTTACACCCCTCTGCTCCCGGATCCCCGAATAAGTCACTATACTTCCTAAGTATCCTTAGGATATAATTCTGAGAGTGTTGTGACAAATGCTCAAGTTTGTTCTAGACTCCTGCTCCCGGTTATCTGGCGCGGCCAACGTTCCCTCGTAGTTTTCACCGCCGCGCAATATCCTATGATCTTCTGCTCTTCTATTAAGGGTTCCACGATTCCCAGCTATTGCCCTTATCCAGGTGAATGGCTACTACGGAGAGATTTACCACGTTCACCCATATCTGATTCCCTGATGCCGTACGGGCACAATGGGCCATCCTCAGGCATAAAGGGGCTGATGCTGGCTCAAACAACAAGTCTTCCTGCAATTTGTAGGACGGTGCCCTTCTATCAGTTGCTCACTTAACGGAGCAACCTCAGTCTTACGTGCTAATTTTACCTTCCCTATTCCAGGCTTAGAAAAATTTTGTTTCCAAAATTTTATATTGGGGCTTCAACTATAAATTTCAGAGAATGGGAACTATATGGGCAGAATATAATACAAAACTTTATGCTTACGAATAATTGAAAGCAGAAATTTGTCAGTTCTTTATTTTCCTAATAAAACGAGGTGGCGTCCCTCGATTGTGAAAATTTAGAATCATATGACCAACTTTGGGTGACACTGCAATCTGGAAACAGGAAAGACATCATTGCAGTAGTTTATTTTCCTCCTTTGTCTCCAATTGAAGATTACGAAAGCTTTCTGAACACTGTTGAGAAATTGGCAGATTCTTTTCCTAGAGCAAACATACACATTTTTGGTGATTTTAATCTTAGAGGATACTGCGACTATGATATAGGAGGAGTGACCACCACACTCTCACTGAACAAAATAATAAAACTCTCTGACACAACAAATTCTCTGGGATTAACACAATTAAATAATATACCAAATCGCGATGGAGTATGCCTAGATTTAATATTTTCATCACTACGTGAATTAGCTGTTGAGACAGTGACTAATCCTCTTCTACCTATAGACACCTACCATCCACCACTGACGGTTACCTTGAAAGTGGTTTCAAGAAGAATGGTTCATAATAGGGAAGCTATCTTCAATTTCAATTTGGCTCCCTTTGAAGAGATCAACCATTGTCTTTCCTTGATAGAGTGGGATAAACTTCTCTCCAGTCAAGACGTCGACACATCTAGGTTATTTTTATGATGCTATTAATGATGCCTGTCTTAAATATGTTCCAAAACGTGTTCCCAAGAACTGTAGATATCCGGTGTATTTTACAAAAGAAATTATTCAGCTGCTTAAGAGTAAGAGAAAATGGCATAGCAGATGTAAAAGATTAAAAACAGATGATGATTTTATCAAGTATGCGGAACTCAGAAGCGCTTGCAAAAATAAAATGAATGATGCCTATAAGGCTTTTTGTAGTAAATATGGCCAGTTACTTCAAGACAATTGTAAACACTTCTGGACATTTGTTAGAAACAAAAAACAAGAGACAGCTCCTGCAACCGAACTATTATATGATGGTTGTAATCAATCTCAGGGAAACATCGCTGACAGGTTTGCCGATTTTTTTGAGTCAGTCTACACAGATCAAGCAATTAGTACATCTACAACAACTTGTTCCGCATACTCCTCTTCTTCTGTGCACACTCTTGCAAACATAATCCTGACTGAGGAAGAGATATTAAAAAAGATTTTTAAACTAAAAACCGATGCTGGTCCAGGACCGGACCGATTACCAGCAATACTCTTCATCAGATGTGCTTCATCAATTAGTGGCCCTATTACAAAAATTTTTAACCAATCTCTTCGGTCTGGCATTTTTCCAAGTGAGTTTAAAGTGGCCTATACAATCCCGATCCCAAAGGTGTCGAGCCCAAAGAATATTGAGGACCATAGACCAATAACGATTTCAAACGCACTGGCCAAACTTTTTGAGTCGCTTATTCTGGATCATCTGAACATATTCAATAGCAGTATCATTCCGAACCAACATGGTTTTATCTCCAGGAGATCAACAATGACTAATTTAACATGTTTGCTAAATATAATAACCAAAGAAGTTGAAAAGGGAAACCAGGTAGATGCTGTCTATACTGACTATAAAAAAGCTTTTGACCGGGTTCCTCATTCAATACTGATCCAAAAATTAAATCGGATTGGAATCCAGGGTATTCTTCTTGAATGGATCTCATCCTATCTTCAAGGAAGAAAATCTAGGGTGAAGTGGAATGGTGTCTACACCAGGTGCTTCCATGTTTCATCAGGCGTGCCTCAAGGCTCTCATCTCGGTCCTTGGCTATTCAACGTTTTCATTAACGATATTTACAAAACTTTTCTGCACTCAAAACTCCTCATATTTGCAGACGACCTAAAATTCTTCAGAAGAATAACTTCAGTGCAGGATAGGAAGAAATTGCAAGAAGACCTAAATCGTCTTTTAGAGTGGTGCAAGGAAAACGGTATGGAAATGAACATCAATAAATGTCAGGTCATTTCGTTTTCTAGGAAACGGAATAATGTGGATTTCTCCTACACCATCCAGGGTAATCTCCTGGATTGCGTTACAAACATTAGGGACCTAGGAATCAAACTAAGTGCTAATCTTAGATATGCAACTCATATTGACGAAACTTGCAAAAGAGCTTCCAGGATGCTGGGGTTTGTGATTCGGAAAACAAGAGAGCTCGAAGACCCTAAAGCAATCTTGGCGGTCTATACGTCATATGTTAGGAGTATTTTAGAATATGGTTCACTGGTGTGGAACCCATATACAAAGAGCGACGTGGATAGACTGGAATGTATACAAGGGCGATTTGTCAGATATTACATAAGGAAGTTCCCCCACGTTAAGTTAGACATTGATTCCTTAGAAATAAGGAGATTGAAGACTGATCTGTTATTTCTTTATAAACTGATCAATAATACAATCGACTGTTCGGAACTTCTGGCTGATATTCCCTTCCATGTATCTCCCATCCACTTAAGACATTCCTATACGTTTGCAGTTCCTCATCATAGAACAAACCTATTCTCTCACATAAACATTCTGTCAAGAATATGCCGGGAATGGAATGAACACATCAATAATAATTTGGACTTTTCAGTGAAATTGCCATATTTTAAATCATTATTAAATGAAATTAAATGAAGTTTTACCTCTGTAAACAAACATGTTTTATATATATTTATATTATTGTTTACACCACTGTTTTTCTATATTGTGTTTTAAATGTTACTGTTTGACTTACATTATTTATTGTAATGTACAAATTTAAATCATGTTATGACTTCAACCACATGGCAGAGGCTGTTTGTTGATGAATTAATTAAATAAAAAAAATAAATAAATAAAAGTTGCATAGATGCAAAGGACTTTCAAAGCGGTTTCCTATGATACCCAACATGCCATAGTGACAACCAAAACGGTTGATTACCTATTAATTATATATGTATTATTAATTAATTATAAATAGTAATTGATTATAATATATTTAATTACACTCTTAATGAGAAAAAAATGCTAAAAAACGATGAAAAAGCAGCCGTTCCGCTGTAAACGCTCGGGCCTTATCAAGGCCATTTTTTGAGGCGTCCTGGCCAGCAGCTCTCCCACTACTTCGGTAAGAACAGCGCTCGAAGGAATAGAAACACAGACAGACAAACACTTATTGCTAACTTATTCTATTACTTCAATGGTTATAAGGTCAACTAACAAACAGAACTTCGTACACTCGATTTGTGATTAATATTCTTCTGTGGTTGTTAGATCACTATATACAATTATTTACAGTTTTATTCTTATTAGTATTTGCTTATTAATACTATTACTTATTCTATCACTAACTTTCTTTCGCTTAAGGAGAAGTGAGCTTGCCTTAGCGCTCGTCCAGCTCGATGATTGACCGATGTGGGCCTGGCTTTGGAAGGGGTGTAGGAAGGGAGGGAGGACCGCCACAAGTATATTTAGGTTCGCAGAAGTCTCAAATCTTATCGACTATATGTCTGTCTTAATTTTTATGTTAAGTGTGGAGTTGAGATTAGTCTTGTGTTGAATCGTAAAGCATTTCAGGGTTTCGTCCATATTCTTCCACTGTACGTCATTATTGCTAATTTTTAAAGTTTTAATTGGATGCATTCTACAAAGGATAAGCAGTTTTGCGAGAGCTTTTGGTTCGTTTTAGTCTAGTTTACATGTGTGAATCCAGTCTGTTATTTTGTATCATGAAGTTTGTAGTATATCTACAGCTTCAGAAAGTTTGTGATGTCCAAAGAGAAGAAGCAGGGGTCATCTGCGTAAATGGCAAGAATAGAAGTATTGAATTTAGATATTGTTATTTAGAAGTATTGTGTGTGTAAACTGTAAAGAGGAATGGGGCTAAGAACTGAGCCCTGTGTAAGCTAAGAAAGTGATCTTATTTCGACTTGGTAGCACCAACTTCCTCGCGCCCAGCATAACTTTTCGCCTCTCGACGAATTAAGGTCATAGCGGTGCCAATAGCACAGAGATTTACTTACCCGGATAATCAAGCATCCCGTAGGAGTGCTACCATTGCTGCTAGTTTCTCTCCTCCTGCTATTCACATCAAGATATCATCTCATCTGATCTTATTTATTCATTCTAAATAGAAAAGAAAATCATACCGGATAATGTTGTTAGATAGGCCAGTAGGAAAGAAAGGAACAGATAGACCGTGATAAAGGAAAACGAGTATGTTATAAAGGAGTGCGAAATACGATGAATCATATCAAGAGATAGAACAGCCTTGGCAGAAGACTCAGAGGGATGGTGGAAAATACATAGCAGGAAAAGAGGTAGAATATGCGCATTATTATAAATATGTATCTATAAAACAGCATAATTTTCTTAGCAAGTTCAGCGTTACGCATTTCCTAATATCTATAATAACACTGTAATTTATGAATATAATCGTCAGTGAATATATTTGAATATAAAATTAATGAATATAATTTTATTGTTGTTTCACGTCATAGAGCCCAAAAATAAACTCTACTTTTTTAATAAAGTGCCAAGGCCATTATTTATAGTAAGAATTATATAAGACAGTGTGAAATATTTGTGAGACTCATATGGTCTGAAAAGATGATTGCGCTTATTGTTCTAATTCTGGCCGTGGGTCTTTGTTTATGGTACATTATAAAGCTCCATTTATGGACAATTCGGATGGAGAATATGACTTCCAACATACCTGGACCTAAACCATTGCCGATTATTGGAAATGCTTTGATTTTTGCTAAAATTAGAAATCTAGAAGGTATGTTTATTTAATAATTAATTTAAAGATTTAAAGAGATTTGTTCAAGCGTTTTATTATATTTATAATATATTGTTGCTAAATGTACGAGGGGAGTGAGGTTAGACAGAGAACAATGTAGAAGAGAAAAATACTCTGATAACTGAACACTGATATACATGACTAATTGAGGAAACTATGTATTGCAAGGACTTGCAGAAGTAAATTAGAAAGTGGTAACGTGATTATGAATGACGGATTGAACGTGCAGTGTGTTGGTAATGGTGATGCCTTCCTGAAGCCTGTGTGTTCAAGACTGAATGTCGGACATCTTGTATAAGTCTAGCTAGCCCTTATATCGGCAACTTTCTGTAATTCTCTCCAGATCTCCAAGGTGTAAGATAGATAATCTAACCTACTTGTGGTAGGGAGATGCATTTTGTCTAGTATGACATGGTGTAAAGACGTAGCATTTGGTCAAATGATTGCCAGTGATTTTTTGTTAAAAAGGCAGCAGGTAAGATATGCTGCTAGCATTATTACATCATGTATATATTTTGGAGGGGGGGAATCAACATCTATCAATTCTTAAACCTTTATAGAGGATAATAAATTATAAAGGAGATATTCTAGAATACTCCGAGAGCCGAGAGCATTTCTCGAAAAAAGTGTGAAACACGACTTTCTTTTACTGCAATTTATACTTAGGGAAGGGATTAGATCAGTGGTTAGCGTAGTGGACTACCACGCCGAAGCGCCGGGTTCGAATGCAACAATGCTGCCCTTAGATTTTCTCTTCCTAAAAGCCTCTACCAATGATGGAAAGAAATCATAAAATGAAACATTTACTGGATTAAGGATTTATTAAAAATGGATTCGGGTTAGTATTTGATTTTAGTGAAAATGATTTTGGTAAATGGAATGATTTCTTTATTCAAGTAGGTGAACAAATAACGGTTAACAGTATAGAATCACAGCCTTATCCAAAGCAAGAAATTCGGCATATAGTTTAACTTATAAACATTTAGATTTCTAATTAAAAGATAATTTATCTTATTTTAATGATGAACTTAATATTAGTGATATCAGTTTAATTGTAAAAGTAAGAGCTGAACTATTAAATTCCATTATATAAATGGAAAAGATTGGCAAAAAATTTTAAAATATAATAGAGCTGCATATATTTAAAGGCAATTGATTTACATTAATTAAAAACAATGTCATTCTCATAATAGACAAAAGTTATACTCTATGTGCACAGACAGTCAACAGGTCACATCGGGTCAAAATTAAATAATAATTTTGTTTGTAATTTATTTGAGCCAAATAGTATAAAACAATGTTTCTATGTAATAAAGAAAAAAAAAAGTTTTAAATTTTGTTGCAAAATGTTAAGATAAATATTTTATACCACCCTCCCACGATGGTTAAAGCCATGAGGTATTTGTCTTTATTGAACAAGAAATTTTTATATGACTTTTGTATTAAAATTTATAATAAAGGCAATTTATTATTATTATAATTAGTTATTTTTAATCAAGATTGCCTTTATTTTCTTAATTTCCTATGCAGCCGATGCGCATTATGTTGCGTCAGAGAACAGATCAAACGACTTTTAGTTTTAATTGTTTACCAGATAACTTAGAAATGATAATAAGTGATGGTCTCATACATCGACAATAATGTATACATATGGTTTGGATATGTATTATCAACATACTTGAACGCTAAATAGATTTACTATAAACGTGGAGGGCGTAGAGATGATGCTATGGCGCCTCCACTTATTTAAGTCCTAGTGTAAGAAAATGCGTATATTTAAATCAAGAATTATATTGCAAAATGTAGTACACATAGGTTAATGAACTTTTTAAGAATGGAAAAACACTTGCATACACATGTTCGCAAAAGATCAATTAACCCTGGGCTGGGTACCTGTGGCAGAATCTCTCTTCAAGTATCACTTGGTAAGATGTAGAGAAGAGGTCGATGAGAAATGGAGGTAAGGTATAAGGATCTGATTAAAACTAATCCTACATTATCGACTTTGATGAACAGGATCGCAAGTTCTTTGATGAACAGGAGGGCGGAAGTTAGTTTGAGAGATATGGAAGTTAGTGCCCAATTATTAAACTTTTTAAAACAATATTGACCTTTTTATTACCTCTTCTCCAAAGGTGAGAGGAAGTGGAGGAACCGAGTAAATAATGGTGAGGAAATGGCAAGTGTAAGAGTGTACAGTATAGCGAACGAGTATACAGTGAAAGGATAGGAGGAAAAGATTGTACAAGAAGACAAATATACAGGGTGGGGAGTTTAGTTCCGGTCGGCGGTCGAGGAGTGGAAAGAGCAATTTCTGGTCCTAGAATCGACACATATTAACTGTCCTCCCTTCTATTGCTAATACAGATCCTGTAACCTTTCTCGTACAAGTATATAAATGTATTAGGGGATTATGTTGATCAACAAAAACCGTTTATCTCTTCATTTATTGATGATGCTCATATGTTATATATAACATTCACAATTTTCATTGAAAATGATAAAATTCTAAACATATTTTTATTATTCTAGAATTATATAAGACTACTACAACAGAGTTTGATAAATATGGAACTGCAGATGGAATTGTTAAACTATGGTTTGGGCCCAAGCCTTGGATCGTTTTAGGAAATCCAAAATATATTGAGGTATGAAGTTTGCTTCCTATAGATAGCGACAAAACCATTGAACAAACCATATAGCATTTGAAATTTAACACATTTGTCCTAACATTAAATATAGTGGGGGATCAACACAGGCAGTATAATTGTGATTACATTACTATCCTGTAGATAGCGACAAAACCATTGAACAAACCAAATAGAATTTGAAATATAACACACCTCTAATCCCGCAGAACTTCAAAAAGTCACGTTTTACGGATAAATAATTTAACAGTTACTTTAATAGTGGTGCGTTTATATCCATTAACAATCAGCGCTTCAAGTTTAAATGAAATCGCTATGGTTGTTTTTTGAGAAAATTCCCATTAAATAATTTGTGTAAAATCGTACTTCTGATTTCTTCAAATTTGAAATTCTAGTAATGCTTCGTATATATATTAATTTTAAATAGTGGTATACGAGTATTATGTAGTAATATAGAAGAATGTTTAACGCTTCTGAACACCAATAATCAAGCCCAAGAAATCAAGTATTCCGCAAAATGTATTAAATAACATCGATAGGTACTTCTGTATATCGATAGCATTCGATTAAAAAAAAAATCATTGCAGCCATTTTTGAGAAAACCGCGAAAAACTATTCAATAAACTCACATGTCTGATTGATGGAATTTGCTCGAAACCTTTAAGTCAGATGCGGGTGTGATAGAAGCAAGAAGCAGGGGCGCTAAAATACTTGTAAAATTTTAGTTATAGGAAACTAGTTCGTTGGTTGGCAAAAAATGTACAAGCAACAGGTAGCGAAAGACAAAGCACTTGGCCAACTCTTTTGTAATTCACCTTCTCTGAAATGAGGTGATATAGTGTCATGGATCAGATATTAGATGTAATGGAATCGTTTGATGTGTGATTCCTGGAGTAGCAGATGTCTTGAAGAGGGCGGAAGTTAGTTTGAGAGATATGGAAGTTAGTACTCAATTATTAAACGGTTTTTTTATATAAAAATAAACTGTATTTTAACAATAATTTAAACGTGATAAATGGTAACTAATAACTATAATAAAATACTTAATAATAAATAGAAGATAAATAGCTGATAATTTAGAATGGTTAAAATAACGAACTAAAGTGCACAACTACGAGAGTGATAAGTTGAATATAACTGTGAATTGCCGCTCGTGTATAGTTTGGTCGTAGATGATATAATAATCCTTTCGTCGTATATCATAGGGTTTTTATATACTGTTGTTCACACTCACACCAAGATATCTGTCTTAGTGTGCGGCCTTGTGCGACCTTCGTAGTTTTCTGACCTTATTTAGTGGCCATACTTATCGCGGTGCCTGCCTTTGAGGTGAGAATTGATGAAAAGGCTTTGTGTTTGTTTGGTTGACCGCGGCTGTCGGCGGCCAACAGTGTTACTGTTTTCACCCTTTGTTGATTATTTCTTTGGCGTACTTTGCCGATGTCAATGACTTTGCCATGTCATTTAGTATAAATATAAGGTCAAAAATGAAAGGCAATCAGACTACATGCAGTCATAATCAGGCTGTTATACTGTCTGTCTACACAATCTTATTCCCACAGTCAAAAACTATTCTACACTGGCACACTCTCCGAAAGTTTATTTATCCTGCTTTATATTAATTTAGTTCGCTCGTTTTTTAAGTATAAATATCTGGTCATTAAATTATTAGTTTCCTTTAATCGTAGTTAAATTTCTAATATCTTACTCATTTAAATTCTTCTACCCTTTCTATCTCTTACTCTTAAAATCTAATCTTCTATTCTATTTCTTACTCATAAAATTACTACCCTTTCAAAACCGCTCATGCTACACAACCAAACACATAAATACTACACACGGGTGTAATACCTGAACGGAAAACTAACTTTGTGCTTCTGGCAATTTTTCATTTTTGAGATATGTTGGTAATACCCACACACACACACACACACACAAATGATATATACTTATACATATATATATATAAACGAAAATGGCGAAAATTCTGTAGCAGTTTTACTAGAATTCTTAGCATTTCAATTTACTCTTGTTTATAGTTTACGTCATATACTATATACAAATAAGTAGAATAATCGTATACAAATATTTATATCTTTCATGATATTGACATACTCATAATAATTGTACAAATTTGTCCATCAATTATGTTACTTTTTTGTACTAAACAATTAAGTCCTATAAACAGTTATGATCTGTATATAATCGCATGTAATACTTTAGTGGAGCATGCTGACAAATATATATTAAAAAAAAAAAAAAAACACACATGCGACTTCCGTTAGCATACTCGGTTGCACATAGTAGCTATCTAAAAAGAATTTTTTAGGGAATCCTGTTAACAGAGCTGGAAAGCAATATGGGTAGCCACATCAAAGGGAGCCTTTACAAAGATCTACTTCTCCATCATCAGGGCCAGAATTGATTCAAAGATTGAAATGAATTCAAAGCACTGAATTTCCTTCATGGAAATGGGATAAGCCATGCTTACCTTAGCCGATTCAAGATCCCAAATTCTGCCAGCTGCCCATGTAAATAATGTGTCTCTGAACAGACCTGGGACCAAATATTGTTTGAATTTGGACTTCATGAAAGAGAGCCAGCGGCATTCATTGCATATCTGGTAAATCTTTAGCGCTTTCTGTCTTCCAAATAATGAAGATTCAGTGAAACAAGAATATCTTGACCATTTTATGAACTACATTAATCCATTAAATTTTGACAAATTAATACCCCAATAATGTTTCCTTCTTTTTGTTTCTTTTAGCATTGTTTTAGAAATTTAATGTCCATTTTATTTATTTTATTTCATATATCTGTTGAATAAGCTGTTACTTGAATAAGCTGTGATTGTTGAAAAAATTTAAATTAATTATAAAAGTTAAAAACCAATATTTTTTAAAAATTATTACAAGGCTTTTGTACCAACAAACTAAAGTTTTAATATTCCCAGCAAAAGAGAAAATCACAC
>JAAEAF010011206.1:0-28936 GCA_011037195.1 Triatoma infestans
GACTTGGGTTTTAATTCCTACGTCGGCACCGCAATTTGGTGGGCAATGGGAAATTTCAGTAAAATAGTAAAACATCATCTTAATAGAGTCGTGAGTAAGTGGCACTATTAAATTTTTGAAGAATTTTTAACTCTTAGCCCAAATAAAGGCTTGTCTTAAATCTATACCAATTCTTCATTAAGCAATGATCTAAATGATACTTATCCTATAACCCCAGCCTATTCCCTCATTGGAAATCCTTTGATATTACCAATCAAACCTGGTTTGAACAACATCTTGGACTCATTTGAAAAGATGCCAACTGCTACAACACTTTTGGAAAAGATGGTCCAGAGAATACTTAACTCAGCTGCAAGTGAGGATTAAATGGCAAACATCATCTACCGGGATACCTATTGGAACTATCCATAGAAGTGCAAAGGCTTAACTTTGCAAACAAATTAAGAAAAAAACCATTAATTAATTCAATTTGCCAGAATTTACTTTTTGGATTGCACAGACAGCAAAATCGAACCGACAGTGCCAATTTACTGAATGTTTTTTTTTTTTCACTTTTTCGTGATTTTCTCGAAATTGACTGCAACGATTTTCTTTAAACGTTGAACAGTATCTTCACATTAATTCTTAACACTTTTATTTGCCACATTTTTCTGGGGGAAAATAGCAATATGCTTTTCTCTAAAGCATCACCAAAATAACTGATTAGCAATATGCTTTTCTCTAAATAACCTATGACTGATGATGTCCCGAAAATAAAACTTTTGAGACTAGCAAATAATGCGAAAAATAAGATTCAAATAACGGTTGTACAAGAAAAAAAATATGTTCCTAATCAAAATGATGCTCTGTTGGCAAAGACTGCATTTTCCACCATAGTCTGTCTAGTTTGACATCCCTAAATTTATTTAGTCTATTGCCGCGATTTAGGTAAAGGAAATTTGGTATAAACTGGTCACCCTTGATTCCTTTGTTGTATAATTCATTTCAAATAAACGGTTAGTGGACATGCATTACAGATAAATAAAGGAGGTGAGGATTATACTATTTACCTAAATAAGATTGCCCTTATGATAGTAAGCTCTCTATCAATCCAGTATCAATGCTTGTGACGGCAATTTGCAGGACAATTTAAGTCTCGGGATAGAACACCCTTCACAATTATTTGCAAAAATATTTTAAATCGGTATTTATAATAAATACATGTAACTTAATATGAGAGAAAATAACTTAATTAATGTTAGAGTCACAATTAGTCCCCTTTAACAAATAATTGAATAATTAATAAAAGACATAAAAAAAGACAAGAGATAAGGAAAAATATAATTTTTTTTTTTTCTAACTGCTTTAAGAATGTAATTGTTGTAGATGAAATTTATACTAAAAAATTAGGCCGGTTTCTAATAAAACAAAAACAAAAAAATTCAAATTTTACATTTTAGTTGAAATAAAAAAATAAAAATTATTAAAAAGGAATAAAATGAACATTTCTGAATTCACCGCCAGGTAACAGCACTTACTTAACTAGGATTTGTAGTAGTTCATATAATTGCCGCTAGAAAGCATAAGCTTCTAGATATATTCAGAATTGTAGTTCCAAAGTTTGCCACCCGATCACAGCGCCATCCTCTGATGTAAAAAGTTTTCAATAGTTTAAAATCCAATTGTGAAGAAACGGGAAGTGGTTAGCTAGGATATGGACTCCCAAAAAATCTCTTTGAAACTAGTGACACCTAGTGACAAACTATATAACCATAAATAAAATTGATTTCTCAGTAGGTGTTGTTATCTGGTGGTCATATTTATAACTACAAAAATACTAATTTTAGTTATTTTATCAATTAGGAAACAAAAAAAATCTGGTGTGAAACACTCACACAAGTTTCTCTTACTCCAGTTTTTAAAATTGTAATCGACAAACTTTATAGTTAGTATACCAAATTTAATAAAATTCGTCGGTGTTTTTATGGATAAAATCACAAAAAATTACTTAGACTTACATTATGCTTAAAAAAAAAAAGAAGCGTACACTTCATTTTAAACCTAGAAATAAATGAATATATTAATTATATTAATATATATTAATAAAATTCAAATAATAATGTATCTATTTTCTACATTATATTTCTTGCGCAAGCTATGAAGATAATTTTTGGGATATTATTTGCCAAGATATTTTTTGTAATAATGCTTGATATGATATTTTTCCCTCCTTTCGTTTTCAGGAGAGGGTTCAGATTTTTTACATTTGTTTTACAGCTAGAAACTATAGAGGTATACGAATATTAATATTATCGTATGTAACAACTTAGATATTATGTTAAAATGAGAAATTCAAGACTATTGAAGGATGGATTCAAATTATTATATAATCATTATTTTTATAAGCATTTATATGTAACTACGCCATTTAGTTCAAGAACTTTTATCTAAATCTTGTCAATAAAATTTACGGGCTAATTTTATTTGTTGGTATTTGATTGAATATTGTATTTGATATATTTTTGAAAGCAGCTTCATGAAATGGCTGGTCCACTTGCTTGAAACATTTCTTGAGAAATTTCATTCTATATTTATTTATTGCCTAAAGAAACTATACATTTCTACAGCAAGAGATTGACCTCTGCTGAAAGCTGATCGAAAAATACAAACATTACAAGAAGGAACATTACAGATTAATCTTCATAGTAATAAAATAATATTAAATACTTGATTAATAAAGTAGATAGTAACAATGACTTAAATATACTTTATTCATTTCTACAAATTATTTTAGGGAGGAGTTGAGGGATCTCCTCGTAGATATTAAATAATACCTTTACAAACCTATGTATACCTTTCCTCCAAAGCCCCAAAGATAAAATAAAATAAATGGTTTAAGTTTTGGCGATAAGGGTATTACAGCAATGGCAAAGGAGAATCTTCTACTTTTGAAGTATTGTCTCAAAAAGAAGAATGAAGAACATGCAGTACTTGGAGCTTCAAAAAAATTAGTCGTGTAGAGAAAGCAAGTAATAAATTTAAAAATATTAACTCCTTTAATAATGGGTGTTGAGTTACCTTAATGTATGTTAAGTTACAATGTTGCAGGGCTTAATTATAAATAAGATCAATTTTTTTTTTTTAATTTCATTAAAACATTTGATATATTTTTTCTATATGAAACTTTCATTTTAGAGAAGGATTTTAATTAATTTGAAATATACTTTGGAGGCTTTAGGTTACGCTGGATAAGTGCTAAAAAAAAAAGTATGGTAGAGCTATAGGTGGAGGTTTATTTGGTATTAGGTGAAATTTTTCTATATTAGATAAATTTAATTTTGATGAGCAAGTTTTAGTTTCTGGTAATATCAATAATGAAAATTTTTATATTTTGCCTATGTATGTAAGAGGTGTTACCTGGGATCATGTATTTAAGAAAATAGAAAATCTATTAAATAAATATCTATTTAAATTTATTCTTATAGGAGATATGAATGCTAGAATAAGAGATTCTCAAGTATTGCCAAAAGGTTTAATGGAAGGCAAATTTAAATGGAGTTTGAAAAGAAAATCAAGGGATTCAGTTATAAATAAAAAAAACCTAAAGTTCCGGAATATTGCGATAACTTGCAACTAGATAATATTGAACGGACGGACGCCTGGGGACTTGGGGGACAATTTAGTTTTATAGGAGGCTCAGGAAATTCACTAATTGATATTTGTTGTGTACCTTTTGAATTAATATAAATAGTGAATGATTTTAAAATTATTCCTCAAATATTCTCTCATCATCAGCCAATTAATCTATCTTTATATTTATGCACTAATAATAATAAAGGCAATGAAGTCGTTCCATTATTTCCAAGTTAGCGTGGTGTACCTTAGAGACAAAATTTTATAAATCTAAACTAGAAAATTTGATGTTTAATGTAAATGAAATTCCCTCTGATATTGAGGAAGCCGTAAACATGTTTGTTGAAATGATAAGTGAAAGCGCATATCAAAGTAAACAAAATATTCAAAACATTCAACTGTCAAAAAATAAAACAAAATATAAATAGTTTGATTTGGAGTACAAGCAGCTAAGATGTAAATCTTTTGCCCTTTTGAATATCTTTAGGAAAACCAATTTAAATGTATTTAAATATAAATATTTTAGTAGCAATAAGCAATATAAATTATTACTCAAATTAAAACACAGAGAATATTCCCAAACTTTCCTGCGCTCCTATAGAATAAAGCATTTCTCTCACAAGAGCTACCCAATTAAAAGGAATGTCAGAACCATCCAAAAACTTCACAAGTCTTTTCTCTAGCATATCTTCAGACGTGAGCTGCTTTAAATCGATAAAATCTTCAGCCAGAATCTTGTAGATTTATTAAAAATATTGGTTTTCACTTGCCATCATTCAACTTCCAGCGAACGAAACTATTGAGGATTTGGCGTGGCAGATTTAAGAGCAACTTTAAGAATATCAATTCGATACGATCAACTCTAGTGAAATAGTTCAAGGCCCAATTTTTTTAACTGATCTCAAACTTCTGATCGGTAGTGTATATATTCTTAATATATTCTGAAAAGACCTATAGTAAAGCTGTGCTAATACACATCGACCAAACGCTGGAATCGAAGAAGATAGGTGATAATGGGGCAGTATGAAAACATCCTTCATGAACTTTTAACTTTCTAAAGTTTTATTAAGTAATTTTTACAATGTTATTTGCTGATATATTTGAAATTAATATAGCATTGATGTATTTTTGTTTATATCCATCTTTTCTTTTATTTTCACGCAGCATCAAGTATTAAGGGTTAAAATTGTTTTTATAATTTCAACGAAGGGAGGATGTACGCACAGACCGCGTTAAACAGTGGAGGTGGATATAGACTAGTTTGGTTTGGGGTTGATTTTAAGTTAGAAGCATACATGCACTCAGGGCTGCCGCATTATAATTTGTATGATTGAACAAATTAGAAAATCAATTTTCATTTAAAGGAGTTTTTTTCTTTCACATTTTAAATTTCCACGTCATTGAAGAGCTACCATTGGAAGAGCGGAAATGTAGGAACGCGAAAAACCTGACAGCAGGCCGGCTCCTGCTATCCAGTAGGGACTACAATAGCAACTATTCTGTAGAATGTACTCATTTGTAGAATGTATATCTCTACCATCAAAATAATATTAATATACATTATAAGTATTGGTAGCATTTCAAATTTGATGAACTTCTGTTAACTGAAAGTACGATTTCACTATCGGTTTATTATAAAGTAAACAATTGATTTTAGGTAATACTGTAAAAAATGTTATGTAAAGTTCCATTTGCTATATCAGGAGGTTCTGTTGTACATTATTTTATGTGATGGATGCAAGAAAGTGAAGAAAATGCAAGCTCGCTCGCAAAAAGGGTACACACAGGTATAAGAGAACAGTTATTGGAAAAGTTGATCAACCTTGATGGCATTATAATACCCCCTTCTCCTCACATGGGAGGAACTGAACGAACAAAGAGAAGATTCTTTCCAAGCCAGCCTTGTTGTAGTCACCAAGGAGAACACTTCAGAACTGTACCAGTTTTAAGTTATAAGAGTTTATTATAAGCTTATTATTGTTATTTTAAAGTAACTTGATTTCTCTTAGAGAATAATATATCTATTTTAAAAGCAGTGTGATCTCTTGCTTATTTCTTAATACTTCTATCATTATCTCAAACATACTTACAAGCCCTTTTACAAAACCGCTCAAGCCACTACAAATACACTATCACCATAACATTTCATTGGGGCTTATTTTTTTTAATTATCAGATAATAATTCATTATGTGTAGTAGTTGCGTAACAATCCTGATATTTATGTTAGGATATAATTTGAAATTTAAATAAATTTCTTTTTGTTACATAATGTTTTTAAAAACTTTGCTATTTACATTGAGTATGTATAAATAAGGCTATTATAAAATTAAGTAAATTTTTTTTATTAGGTTATATACACACATAATATGTGAACGAAATAATAATTAATCTAAAGATAATATTATATATCAATAAGATTTGTGGTATTCAAAAATCAGATCAATCCTATGCCAGATAAAAAATCAATATCAAACAAATAAATTTACTAAAATATCTATTAAACATCCAATAACATTATTTCACAATGCTTAGTATTTGAAGTATATGATAAAAATGAGAAATCATTTTAATATTACAGAAATTGTCATTATTCCAACTCCAGATAAATATTGTAGTTGAACATGTTGCTAAAACTGACCACAGAAACGAGGCCGCTTTAAGTGAAGTGTCCCAAAGCCATATTTTTGGAATTGATCTTTGGGCATTTTCATGGAAAACAAGTTTACAGCTTGGGACTGCCTCAGTAGTTTGCTAGAAAACAACATTTCACCCATACTGCAATGAACGTCTTCTTGGGTGGGTCGTGTGTGATGAATGCTAATGGAACACGGACAGGTAGTTCAGAAACAAAACCCGTTATTCCGCCGTCTTGGCTGTAGGTTGTGGGCGAGGCTTAATTCTCCCTTCAAGCGTGACAAAACAAAAAGTCTGTTCTTTCAGAGAATACGTCCGCAACTAGGTATGCGTTAAATTTGAGGACACCAAAGTACTTGCCCAATTAATCAATTATCAAGAATTCGTAAGAGAAGAGATGGAAATTGACAAGGACGAATACTGTTTAAAATACGACATGACCTAAGCAGAACAGGGCTGTCCCTGCTCATGAAAAAGAAGGAAAAGCAAAATAAACGGTTTCACGAAGCAATCTGGCGGGATGAGAGACCTAGACCAGGCATGGCCATGACCGTGGCCATGGAACGAAAAAATAAGCATCGTCCACTGCATACAGACAAGACAGCGGAGCAACGGACCCCATACCTGGTCGTATCATGATTTTTTTCTCACTGTCCCATTTCAATTCACTGATCGTGAGACGACCCTAAAAAAGCTCACTGTAATCTGGGCCAAACATCGCATTAAACCAGTGACACTGTCCTATACCCGGAAAAATGAATGGTGTTTTGTAATTATATAATTATATATTAGCAAATGCAGTGTCACACCAATCACATCACTATATTTATGTGGCTTCTCGCTTCTACTTGTTCGCATACGCTCAGTCAAATCTTCGGATTTAATCCCATTCACTAATTTAAATGGCTCTCACCTGTATGAGTTCGCATATGGTTACTCAAAATTCCGGATAGTATGTACCTGAAATCACATTCTATATATGGATACAGCTTCTCGCCAGGTTGTGTTCGCATGTGTAGGTCAAACCTCCGAATGTTACACTACTGAAATCACATTTACTTTATTCATGCGGCTTCTCACCTAAACGTGTCCGCATTGTATACAACTGAAATCACATTCATTACATCTGTAGAGCTACTATGTGATCGCATATGTTGTTTTAAATTTCCGGATTCTATACTACTGAAATCACATTTACTACATTTATACGGCTTCTCACCTGTATGTATTCGCATATGTCTCTTCAAATGTCCAGATTGTGTAAAACTGAAACCGCATTCACTACATTTATATGGCCTCTCGCCTATATGTGTTCGCATATGGTTCCTGAAATTTCCATATTCTCTACCACTGAAATCACATTCACTACATTTGTAAGGCTTCTCGCCTGTATGTATTCGCAAATGTCTTTTCAAATGCCCAGATTCTGTACAACTGAAATCACATTCACTACATTTGTAAGGCTTCTCGCCTGTATGTATTCGCATATGATTTTTAAAATTCCCGGATTGAATACAACTGAAATCACATTCACTACATTTATACGGTTTCTCACCTGTATGTATTCTCATATGTTGTTTCAAATTTTGGGATTCTACAAAACTGAAATCACATTCACTACACTGATACGGTTTCTCGCCTGTATGTGTTCGCATATGCCTTTTCAACCCATCCGATCGTTTACTACTGAAATCACATACAGTACATTTATACGGCTTCTCACCTGTATGTATTCGCATATGTCTTTTCAAATGTCCAGATTGTGTACAACTGTAATCACAATCACTACATTCATACGGCTTCTCGCCTTTACAGGTTCCCATATGTTGTATCAAATTTTTGGATTCTGTACTTCTGAAATCACGTTCACCACATTTATACGGTTTTTCGCCTATATGTGTTCGCACATGCATTTTATATGTGTTCTCATATGCTTATATCTGAAATTACATTCCCTACATTTCTATGGCTCTTCGCCAGGATCAGTTGAGTTTTCAAATAATTGGCTCCTTGAGCATTGGTGTACCATTCACTACATTTGTAAGGTTTCTCGCAAATTATATATCAAATTTCTTAGTGTTCGAATTCAATGCAATTTGGCTGTCCACAGAATGTATTCGTATGGTGCATTCAAATGTGTATATGCGATGCACTACAATCACATTCTCAACTTTTATACTTCTCGCCAGTGTATGTATATGCAAATGTTCTATTCGATACTACTTTCGTATAACTATTATCACCTTTTTTGTATAACTTCTCGTCACTGAATGGTAGTTTAATACCACTTCGTCATTGTTGACTGTTTGCTATAGTTTAAATTCATTTTAGCAAAATTTATTATGAAGACTTTTTTCCTTTGTGTTCTTAGTGTTTTGTATTTAAGTTTGTGTCATCAAGTTTGGTTTTTACTCATCTACTTACAATTGTATCAGTTTCAATTTTTTTCTAAAATATTTAAAATTCTTCAGTATAAATGGCTGGCTGAAGAATATAATTATTCACACTCTGCCAAAGAAACGTCAAATCTGGAACAATAAAGTTGTGATGTTATTTAGCGTAATCATTTAAATAATTAATATTTTAGTTTAGGCATATTCTTATATACATTTAAATCAGGAGTGTTTAATATTTGTGTATTTATTCAATTATTATTAATTTTCATTTAATTGAGAAGACTAAAAATACTAGCAATACAAGACAAGATTTGCTCAAGTAGTTGTGAGCATGTCCGGTACCTTTGAAAGTATCTAGGTGAAGCCCCGCATACAACTGGTAAAATTATATTTGTTTGAAAAATATTAATACTAGATGAAGTATGTGCATACGATTTAAATTAATAATTGGACGTTAAAACCGGCTGATTTAATAAAAATTATGTTACTATTTTTTACTCTAAGCAGACAAATTAATTAACTCTTAGCATTACAAAAGAGTGGCTACAAGGTTCGCAGCAAAATAAATAAGAAAAATCTAATAGGGGTAATAGATACTAAGGGTCCTTCCTACTAAATACAATTACATATAAGATCAGGAAGGTTGAATCTGAAGCAATGTTGAGAGTTTCAGGCATCACATAGTTTGAATATGACGATTTTGTAAGTACAGAAAGGTGTACATTATTTAAATTGTTTCATGGCATGTATATAAAAGAACTGACAATAAATGTTGCTAAAAGCGAGTATCCATTAGAAGGCAACCAGTACGCACGCATTAATTACTTCTTTTAGTATCAGTAAGAAAACTAGAAATTATTTTGCTGCAATAATGTAACTGAACTTGTTATCATTGCAAGGAAACATACTACACTTTTCCTTCTTATTGCTATTCTAAAATATTTAATAACTCTTACCACTTGCTGTTCAATTCCCCTGTTACTGAAACTAGCAAACTCGCTGCTGTGAGTTTTCTCCCAGTCTCAATAGTCTTCATCCGCTCCCACAGCTAAACTACAACATAAACAAAGGAGCTTACTCTATAAGAAATAGTCTGAATAAGATAATCAACTTTACGCGAAAGTTCCATCTCCTTGGCTTTTATAATCACCTAACCATGATAGCCAAAAAATAGATCAAATATCAGTATTTAATTACACAATGAATCTGAAAAAAATGATATGTTTCCTAGGTAAATAATTACCGTTTCCTTACTTAATTTCAAAACAAATAACAAAATTAAATAAAAACAAATAACTAGTTATCTTTATTTTTGTTCATCATTAACGTTCAAATTTAATTTGGATAACCTACTGAACACTATAATTTTGGCAATAACTTAAAATAGAAGAGAATTATTACAATTACAAATTAATGGAATACACTTCAAAATACAATATGTTATTTCATAACTTAAGAAAAACCTTTATATTGAATCATTCCTTTTCATAAGAAAATACACAACATATTATAACCTTCCTCTACAATAAACTCAAAGTAACAGACATACAGCCTTTCCAACTTAAAATTATTATTAAGTCTTTAATGGAATTAATATTAATATAATTCCTTGTTAATGATTAGACAGTGGGCTTAGTATTATATATTCATTATTATCCTTCGAAATATTGGTACATTAAAAAACAGCTATTTATTTCTCTCATTAGTTTAATTTTGAAAAAATATTTAAGGTGTTTTATTCATCTTCTGCAGTAATATAAGATAAATACATATAAACTCTTAGTACATAAAGACATAACAATATTCCTACGAAAATTTTGTTCACTAAACTCTTCTGTCTTCAATAAAACTAAGGCGGATCGATTTGGGACAAAAGTAAAATAATATAAATAACAGCATAAGGTTCCCTCAGCTTAGGCCAGCTAATCAAACTAAAATTCAATTCGTAGGCTTCAATAATTGCAGAATAAAATCCGAAGAATGTCTTACCGGTTTTGGGATTTTCTACAAGTTATGACAATATCTACTTAACAATCACCTTTTGCTTATAATATTTTAAGCATCCATTCCTCATCATTAGCATAGCTTTCATCATTAGGGGGTAAAACTGGGTTTTATCAAGCCTGACACGGTAGCAACGTTTTCTTGCCCACGGCACAACAAAGTTCTTCCCCAAATTTTGCGGCTCACCAAAAGTAAAATATGTATATAAACAAATAGAATGCATAAATATTATATTTTTTTATATGATATACGTATATACATACATAACTTAAGATCTATACTTATAATCATAATGTAAAAGAAATGGTAATTAATGTGATACCTGAGCTCGGTTGAATAAACACAAATGCTTTATCAGAGATATTTTCCGTGATCAATTGCAAAGAAAATTCAAACCCAAACCTCCGGGTTAATTATGAAATACGCACACTACCAAAAAAAAAAAGAGCAAAAACTGAAAAGTCAATTGGTACCCTAGTTTGGTTTTCACTCAAATAAGCAGGCTTCCACAGATTTTTTCCTTACAGAAATCCAATAAGCATCCAATGGAAGTTCAACAAAGTGAAATTTTTCGCATTCCGCCGTTACTCAATGCAATAAATTACTTTCCAATTTGAGAGAAAGTGCATCAGCAGAATTTATGGCATTGGTTGCAAAAGATTTTGAATCCAATCGTATTTTTCCGTCTTAATTGAATAAAAATGGAGGACAAATTTATTCACATATTTTGGCATTTATTTATGCCAGTGGTCGACACTGGAGCAGCTATTTCAATCATCCCTGGAAGCAGCAAATACAGAGAAAGGAATCCAGAATTTGATCTTCATGCGGCCAACGGCACTCTTATCCCAACCTTTGGAGAAGAAAGAAGGTCCTTGGATTTTGGCCTACGCCGACTGTTCACTTGGAAGTTCGTGGTAGCTAGCGTAACACAACATACACTTGGTGCTGATTTCCTTGCTGGATGCAATTTAATGGTGGATCTACCCCAACATCGCCTGATCGACAAGATCACAGGACTCTCGACTACAGGGTCTATAGCATCAGTAGAACTCCAAGTACTGGCTACGGTGCCACCGCACCTACCATACGGGGAACTACTATCGCAATTCCCGGAGATTACAAGGCCTAGCTCGAAGAGGGAACCTAAGCTCAATGGAATATATCACCATATCGAAACAACAGGGACCTCTGTGTGCTGCCGGGCAAGAAGATTACCGGCCGACAAGTACCAAGCTGTAAAGGAGGAATTTCGGCAAATGATGAAAGATGGAATCTGCCGGCCTTCGAAGAGCCCATGGGCAAGTCCGCTGCACGTAGTCCAGAAAAAGGATGGAACACTTCGCCCATGTGGTGACTACCGCCTGCTGAACCACAAGACAGCGCCCGACCGATACAATGTGCCTAACCTCCACGATTTCACGAACCAGCTGTATGGAACCAACCTCTACTCGGCCCTCGATATCAATAAGGCCTACCATCACATATCCGTAGCGGAAGAAGACATCCCGAAGACGGCGATTATCACTCCATTTGGCCTATTTGAGTTTGTCAAGATGACTTTTGGATTGCGAAACGCAGCTCAGACCTTCCAGCGATACATGGACCATATCTTCCGAGACCTTCCATTTGTATTTGTTTACATAGATGACATCCTCGTCGCTTCTAAAAACAAGGCAGAGCACGAAGCGCACCTCAAACTAGTGTTCCAGCGTCTCAACGAACAAGGACTGACTCTAAACCTAGGCAAATGTCTATTAGGACAACCGACGCATACGCAGTCACAAAAGAAGGAATTCGCCCACTACAGGACACGGTGAAGACTATACGGGAATTACCTAAGCCAGCCACTATCCACGAGCTGAGAAAGTTCTTAGGCATGGTAAACTTCTATAGAAAGTGCCTACCAAACGCAGCTACAACACAGCGGGAGCTAAACAAGTACCTTCACAACGCCAAGCGCCGAGACAAGAAACGCAGAGGCAGAAACGGCCTATGAAAAAACCAAAGAAGCTCTTGCTAACGCAGCATGTCTAGCGCACCCCTCACCAGACGCTCCGCTAATCCTAGCCTGTGATGCCAGCAACATCGGTTTGGGAGCAGTGTTGCAACAGATGGAAGACGGTGAACTACGGCCTTTAGGTTTTTTCTCTAAAGCATTGAACAAGGCGCAACAAAACTACAGCACATACGACCGAGAGCTCTTAGCTGTGTACGAAGGTGTACGATATTTCAGACCCATCATTGAAGGAAGAAATATTACCATCATTACCGATCACAAGCCGCTAACGCATGCCATGCTACAGAACAACAAGACTTTGTGTCCCAGAAGGCTGAGACAACTCAACTTCGTTTCACAGTTCACCACGGATATTCAATACCAGTTTGGGGACGAGAACATCGTGGCTGATACCCTATCCAGGATCGGAGAAGTGACGGTGCTAGACCACTTCCAGAAGCTGTCGGATGCCCAAAGAGAGGACAAGGAAATTGAAACCCAGGAGCAAAGGGAAACTCTTCGTCTGCAAACGGTCCCAGTACCTGGCACAGACTACGCTCTCTACTGCGAAACTTCCACGGGGAGGCCCCGACCGTATATACCAGTTGGCCTCAGGAGGACGGCATTTGAGAAGATGCACAACCTTAGTCACCCAGGAATCAGGACCACCAAGAAACTTGTAGCCGACAGATTTTTCTGGCCAAACATGCTGAAGGAGGTAGGAGCTTGGGCCAAAGCCTGTGTGCCCTGTCAAAGAGCCAAGGTTCATCGCCATACCTCTACTCCTTATGGCACCTTCATGCATGCAACGAAATTCGAGCACGTGCACATAGACCTGGTTGGACCTCTACCACCATCGGAGGATAAGGATTACTGCCTTACCATGATCGACCGAGCAACAGGATGGCCTGAAGCAGTACCACTGGGTAGTATCACCGCCACTGTAGTAGCTGAGGCATTTTACCGGCACTGGTTCGCTCGCTTTGGAGCACCTGTCCGCCTAACGACAGACAGAGGACGACAATTTGAGTCCGCTCTGTTTCAACAGCTAGCTCAACTCTTGGGGATCACGCATCTAAAGACGACAGCTTACCATCCACAGAGCAATGGGATGCTAGAGAGATGGCACCGCTCACTGAAGAATGCACTACGTGCAAGATTAGCAGAGGCCAACAAATGAACCAAGTCCTTGCCAACTATCTTTCTAGGACTACGATCAGCCTTAAGGAGGACTACTGGGCTAAGTGCAGCAGAAGCGGTCTTTGGACAGCCACTACGTTTGCCTGGAGAGATATTCATGCCTCCTCGGACTACCAACTCGACTGATCTGGAGTTGCAGCTATTGCGGCAGGAATGGGCCCGCACGATAAGTTCTACCCCAGGGAAATTCTTTGTCAGCCCCGACCTGGGCAAATGTACGCATGTATTTATGCGAGAAGAGGTCGGCAAGAAGTCGTTAACACCACCATACTCTGGACCACATCCTGTCCTGGAAAGGAATGACAAGACGGCCAAGCTACGATTGCCAGATAGAGAAGTCAGAGTTTCCCTAGATCGCCTCAAACCGGCATACATTTGGGCTGAAGATCTGCTGGAACCTACCACAGGAGGGACCACGGAGGAGAAGGAAGAAACTCAGACGATCCGACCAAAAAGGACTATCAGACCGCCAATACGTTTCGAGACGTAATGTTTCGATTAGGGCGGAGGCATGTTGGAGTACCAACCTAATTGATGTTTAATCAAAACATTCTCGTATTATGTCTTAACATTAAATGTATAATTTGTATATTTTTTTATGTAATTCAAATGTATATTTTACTTAAATGTGTATTTTAATGTAATGTTTTGTTTGAAATAAACACTTTTATATAAAATATAAATAAAGGCAACACTGCCACATTTTAACAGTCCTTTTTAGGATGGTAGACTGCACCAGATTGGTTCAGGGCTTGGCTCACAGACGGCGACACGCCGTCGCCATATATACATAAGGCGGCGCTTTGAGCACAGCCAGCATTCACATTCAAATTTTTATCGACCCGAGAGGTTGAACTTGCCACCTAAGCTGCTATACATAGCTTGCTGGAAATGAATCAGTCATTTAAGAAAGGTCTCAATAGCATTAAACCCAAATTTTCAGGAGACAGACAAAACTGAAATTTGAGAAACCGTGCCATATATTTTTATTTTATATTTTTTGGTTGCATGGTCCTTGATTATTTTGAATGTTTGAATTATTATAAAATGAAGTTTAATTAATGCACTGGAACAATTATAAAATGTGGAATTGAGGCGTTTCAAAAATGAATGCGCTGGAAATTGATCACTGTTCCAAAGTTATGGATAGAAGGGACTTTTTTTAAATGAAAATACAATATTGATCAGGACTATATTTTATAATATACTTAAGGAATATTACAGATATAGGGTATACTGTGAATGTTCAGAAACTGGTAACCGAATCCTCTTTCCTTACTTGTCGTTTGTAGTTGTTGGCCAAGCAAGAATGTTTCTGTAAAATCTCGTATGTTCTTCAGGGATATAACGCAATAATTTAGACAAGTCCTCAATTTTCTTCACATTTATTGGAATTACACTCTTATATGCACAACAATCGGGAAGTTTTACAGCTGGCGCAGCAGGCACTTTTAGATGAAATGTATGCTTGACTAAACCTCCAATGAATTTAGACGTACATACTTGTCCTGGATGACTGGCGTTATACTGAAACTCATTGAACATTGTGGGCTGCAGTTTAACTTTCTGTTCCCGCGGCACATCTCTGCTTTTTGATTCTTGTGACAAGCAACATTTCAAATAAAACTTTTGCCACCATGTAGAGACTTCCAAAATGTCCTCATGTGATACAACTTTCACAATGAACCTGTTATTTTTTGCAGCATTGACGATTAGCTCCACGTACTCTATAATGGAATAGATGCGATCATGTTTTCTTATGCTTCTTTTTATGAGGCCAAAATCCCTATCACAGCTGTTGAACGAATGCCCTCTAACGGGAAAGTAGTGACAAAATTACTTCAAATCTTTTTGTCTCAGTTAAGGCTGCACATACCCTTATTAGAGTATGGTTTCTATTTTGGCCCACACATCCATCTGAATAAAGATGAAGTACTCTCACATCTTCAGAAACATAATTCTTGACATAATCTAAAATGAAGGATGATACTTCATTGGCTCCCTTCTTCCCTTCACCTTCCTGGTAAACATACATAAATGATTTACCGGTGTTTAGGTTATGAATATTAAAAACATAAACCCATAGCTGCCTAAGATAAAATACATCTTGTACAGGAATGCGAGGCAAAGGTAATTTTTGCATATAATCGAAACACAATGAAACAGTGATTGTATCATTTTTCTGTATATTCTTCATTTGGGAAAAAAAATTTGCAGCACGCCGCTTATGGATCATGAACTCAGCAGCAGCTACCTTTCTTGCTCGATCATTCAATGTGGAGCTCTTTATTTTCACCTGAAGCTCCTCACATGTTATGCAAGTGTCTATCTGTGGCTGGCCAAAAGTTAGACTAAAGTTGGTATTGAAATATTCCAAGTATCGCTTATATTTTACTTTACTTGCAGGGTGTTTCTCAATAAACAGTCATACATCTTTCTAACATTAAGTCTGGCGTCTAAGTAGTGGTATTCTCTAGATGAATAATGACTACACTTAACATCAAAAGAAGAAATATGTTTGTGAACAAGATGATATTCATTTACAGGAAGGGCTCTGTTCTTGTTGCCAATGCCTCTCATATCTACAGGACTTTGCCCATGCATAAGCAGAGTTCTGATTCGCCTTACCCTCTTTTCACCTACACCGAACAAACTCAGAAATGCAATCTTGCATACTTCTATCCTCTGTAAGTTACATTTAATGTAATATTTATATGCATATCCTTGAGGTTTGGAGGTGCTAGAAACATTATCCTTATTTCGACGAATACGCTTCACTTTATTGCCCATTATTAGAGTTTGAAGAAACAGATCTTGCTCATTTTTTGTATTCAATCTATTGAAATTATCCATAAGTTCCCATTTCTGGCCTTCTGTAAATTTGGTGAAACATTGCAGCCTGCATCTAAAC
Source organism: Triatoma infestans (assembly GCA_011037195.1). Taxonomy (NCBI): domain Eukaryota; kingdom Metazoa; phylum Arthropoda; class Insecta; order Hemiptera; family Reduviidae; genus Triatoma; species Triatoma infestans. Next base: position 16,758 of record JAAEAF010011206.1, read on the forward strand.
ATAAAGGACATAGGATTGTCTTAATAATTATAAGTAGGGATAATATTTATGTAGCCTACGCAGAATACATCAATATATGGTAACCCTAGACAGACCAACCTAATCAATCCAATCAATTAAAGTGTAGCATACCTGCAACTGTCTCCTGTTTGTCGTTTTGGTACAAATTTCCCAGCATAATTTGTATGCTCCTTGCCAGATATTTTACTTCTTTTTATCACTTCACTCCTATAATTCTCTTTCTTTACCACTCCTTTCTTCCTTTTATTCACTGTAGCATCAGAGGCAGTCATTTTAGAGTCCTCCATTTTGAACAATCAGCTGCGATGCTTTCGTACTTCACCGCCAGATGCAGACGAATTCACTTAAGAAAGGGCTCAACGGCAGGAGTTGAGGCCCTTCTAAACTGAATGCTATATTCAAGCCGCTATCGCTTCCATTAGAAATAACAGGAATTGAGACCTTTCTATACAGAATCGTACGTCTACTCCTCAGTACCCATTATATGTATTAAAACCAATTTTACAAAAAAGTGGATTGGAGGCCTTTCTTAAATGACTGATTCAAATATTCTCTATAGAGGAGCAGTTGAACAAGCCTTTAACCACTCTGGGCAGCTACCAACAAAATATACTTGATCACTTACTCGACTATAACTACTGGAGGTGCCACAAGATTCAAGATACAGCAGTCAACAGACCTGGAACCATCATAGCCGGCTGGCTAAGGACACAGAGGAGCTCGAGCTTGAAATACAGCTTTGGAATCTACAAGCAGGCGGACCAGTATAGACCGCGGGCTAAGGGCAAGCCACGAGTGCAGCCGCAGTTAGAGGTACTAGTGTGTGGGAGGTCAGCAGGTACCGGGGTTTATCGGGGTGTTGGCCACGCTGCCGGGGCTCCCAAACACACGCTTACAGCCCTTTTCAGGGACACCTCGACTCATTTACTGTGAACTTGCACAGCCCTACCAAGGCGGCGCAATTCACTTACCTTCTTCGACGAACGAGTAGAGTGTGCGGCTCTTTTCATGGCCACACCAACCTACTCGGTGGACAGCGCCACCAGCATAGAATTGCCCTTAGTCAGGGTAGTGGCTCTTTTCAGGACCACCCTATACTATTCGCAGTCTGCAGAGCCTTACTAGGCCACACATATTTTTTTATCTTTTTAATTGTTGAGTACCGGACTAAGTCCTTCTTCCACTGGTACCAACAGTTATATTCAATAGAATTTGCTATAACAAAATGTCTTCCTATCCGGAAAAGTTTTTAGTAGATCCTTCAATGGAAAATTTCAATTTAGCTAGAAAAAAATGATCTGTTCTTATTTGCCAAAGATTATCCGGTGGAGAAATAGTGTCTTTGGTGACCAGCTTTGTTTAGAGTAGCTGTTAAAATTTTAAGAGATACGGGAGCTTCTCAAAACTTTTATTAACTAATATATTACCCTTTTCAAAGGCTTCTTACACCAGTAAAATGTTCTAATAAAGGGAGTAGGCGGGGAGCCAATTTCAGTGCCCCTACATAGTGCATATTTGAGCTCGGAACTGGTCACTGGTTGTGTCAGGTTAGGTGTTATGACCTCTTTGCCATTTCCTGGGGTACATTTGGTGTTAGGGAATGTATGTCTGGAGGGAAAGTCATTCCCAGCCCAATTATAATAAACGACTTGCTAGAAGAATACCTAAAACCCACTTTAGAAGATCCCTATGATCAGCATTTTGGTCTTAGATTATTAAATGATGATATTATACTTTGCCCATGGTCCGTATGATGTCTGCACCATTGAGGTCAGGATACTTGATACTATGTAGAAATATGGCTACTGGTGATTCAGGCGTTTCTACAGTTCAATCTGACAAAAACGAGTTCAGTGTTAATCTGAACGTACAACAGTTCAAGCTGGAAGAATTAAAATTTAAAATGGTTGATAATTTTCTAATCCTTGAGGGTAAGCATGACGAACATTCAGATCAGCATGGCTTCATCCCTAGACAATTCACTCGACATTATCAGATCCCAGAAAATGTTGACAAAACTGCGCTCATGTCAAATCTGTCATTGGATGGGGTGAGACACCTAAAATTGCTTTCCCAGAAAAGAAGCTCGTGAAATTCCGATCAAATCAACAAATGCGCTCGCAGTAAAGACTAATAAGTAAGTTCCTGCGAAGAAGAAGAAGGAAAAGATGGAAGAGTAAATTATTAGCGGAATCTTTTATGGCCAATTGATATAAACACACATTCCTTCTAAATTATATATATATTTTTTTTTTTTTTGGTGGCAATGTTGAGTGATTAGTTGTTAATATTTAATAAATTTTGATGCATAATTGATAAGTACTATTTATAAGTACATATACTTTTGTAGTAAATTAGTTTAAACTATAATAAGTTTTGTTTTGTATAAGTAATTTCGTTTTGTTTCTGGATACTTTCATGTTAAACATTAATATTTTATAATATAGTTCTCAGTATAATTTGTAGTTCTTTGAGTCACCAGGTTCCAGAGTTTATTGTATCATTATTTGTTTAATGATTATTCGTGATGCCCTAATTGGTAATGTTTTTCTTTTTCTTTTTTTTTTGTTGTTGAAGGACTGACTAATTTATCACTGTGAAAGCAAAATTTTTCTTTTACAAGAAAACTTTTTTTTTGAAGGAGAGTGGTCTTACGGTCCTGAAAAGTAGTATATTTGAAACTCAGTAGAGGTAAGCAAGGTTAGAGAGAGAAGGAGTAAGGTGACATGTGAAGTAATAAAAGAAAACTGATTTCGTTTTGTTTCTGTTTTACAGAAAATATACCAAGTTCTGTGTAGAGTACATTTAGTTTCGGACTATTCCATGAATCTTCTTGTAGATGCATAAAGTCACCCTGATTGGTACAAGGAATGCCAGTACAGGACAACTGTATTTTATTTCAATTCAGTATAGGAAACATTCATTATTGGAATGTATATTTCTACTATCAAAATAATATTATCATTACAAGTGTTGGTAGAATTTCAAATTTGAAGAAAACCCGCTAACTGGATGTATGATTCTAATTATTGTTTTCCGCTTAGCCGAAAAAGTTATTTCCGCTAATTTTTTTGATTATAAGATAATAATTCAATATATGCAAGCATGATACTATTCCATAGTAATCTGTATGATAGGACATATCTTGAAATTTAAAGAAATTTCTTTTGTTAGGTGATGCTATTAGATACATTGCTATTTATACCGAGTATATAAATAAAAATAAAGTTATTACAAAATTGAAGGAAATATTTATTCGGTTATTTATATACATAACTGGAGGAAATAATAACTAATCTAAAGATAATATTATATTTCAATAAAATTTGTGGTATTCAAAACTCAGATCAATCCTATTTGAAATAAAAAATTAAAATAATTATCAAATAAATAAATTTACTAAAATATTAATTAAACAGCCAATAGCATTATCTCACAATTTATAAATTAAAGTACATGAGAAAAAATAAGAAATCATATTAATGTTACAAAAAATATCACTAGTTCCAATTCCAGATAAATATAGGAGTTGATCACGCAGATAAAACTGACACATTTGTTTACAGAATTGTTTACCTTTTTAAGTGAAGTGTTTATATCTAATGTAAAGTTAATCTTTGGTCAATCTCATGGAAGTCACTCATGTTTATGGCAAATAAACATTGGGCTACCAAACAGACGTTAAACGGCTGTAAGAAAAGGGGCGAATAAAAAAAAATGGCCATAAGCGTCTTCGCTGTCATGTCGCCCGGAATGCTTATGGACCCCTGACGGTAATCACAGTAATACAGGAACGGGACCCATTACTCTGCCATTTAGGCTATAGATAGTAGGCAAGACTTAATTCTTACTTCAATCAAGACCAAACCAAAAAGTCTGAACGTGTTGAATTTCATCTACAACATGGTATGCGTCAAATTTTGAGGGCACTAAATCCTAGCCCAAATAAACAGTTATTACGTCTGTGTCTTAAGAAAGGCGGTAGAAACTGAGAAAGTGAAAACGCTTTAAACCAGGACTCCATCTAAACAGAACATGGCTGCCCCCGCTCATGAAAATTAAAAAAAGTATAGTGGAAATAAGATTACCGGCTTTCGGGAGCAAAATTTTGGTAGGGGGCCAGCCGACACCTGACTCAGTCTCACACCCGGAACTTGAGTATTGTTTTGTAATTATTTTATTATATATTAGCAAATACAGTACAACTCTATTCGCACTCACTACATTTATATGGCATTTCGCCAGTTATGTGTTCGCATTTGTATTTTCAAAGTTCCAGATTGTTTACAACTGAAATCACATTAATGTAATTGTTAAGCTGGTAATAGTAATATAAAAAAATTTAAAAAAATAGTTTACAGTAACGAGGCTTCTTTAAGTGAAGTGTTTATATCTATTTTTGGAATTGATCTTTGTGCATTCTCATGGAAAACATTCAACTTTACGGGTTAAGACCGCCTCAGTAGTCTGCTGCATTACGCTGCACATACTGCAATGAGCGACTTCTGGGTCGTGTCCTCATGAATCCTAATGGATCTCGCCAGTCTGTGTTCGCATGCGGTAGGTCATATTTCTGAATGATACACAACTGGAATCACATTCACATTACTTATGCGGCTCCTCACCTATATGAGTCCGGATCGTATACACTGAAATCACTACCACTACATTAGTAAGACTTGTCTTGCTAATGTATTCGCATATGCCTTTTCAAATGTCCAGATTGTTTAGAACTGAAATCACAGTCACTACATTTATACGGCTTCTCGCCTGTATGTGATCGCATATGTAGTTTCAAATTTCCGGATTGTATACTACGGAAATCACATTCACTACATTTATGCGGCTTCTCGCCTGTATGTGTTCGCATATGCTTTTTAAAGTTCCCGGATTGAATACAGCTGAATTCACATTCACTACATTTATACGGCCTCTCGCCTGTATGTGTTCGAAAATGGCTTTTAAAATTCCCGGATGTAATACAACTGTATTCACATTCACTACATTTATACGGCTTCTCACCAGTATGTATTCGCATATGCATCTTTAAACCATCGGAATTGTTACTACTGAAATCACATTCACTACATTTATACGGCCTCTCGCCTGTATGTGTTCGCATATGCGTTTTTAACACATGGGATTGCTTAGTACAGAAATCACACACACTACATTTATAAGGCTTCTCGCCTGTATGTGTTCGCATATGATTTTTCAAAGGTCCAGATTCTGTAAAACTGGAATCACATTCACTACATTTATACGGCCTCTCGCCTGTATGTGTTCGCATATGCGTTTTTAACACATTGGATTGCTTACTACAGAAATCACACACACTACATTTATACGGCTTCTCGCCTGTATGTGTTCGCATATGCTTTTTAAAATTCCCGGATTGAATACAGCTGAAATCACATTCACTACATTTATACGGCCTCTCGCCTGTATGTGTTCGCAAATGGCTTTTAAAATTCTCGGATGTAATACAGCTGAATTCACATTCACTACATTTATACGGCTTCTCAACAGTATGTATTCGCATATGCATCTTTAAACCATCGGAATTTTGACTACTGAAATCACATTCACTACATTTATACGGCCTCTCGCCTGTATGTGTTCGCATATGCGTTTTTAACACATTGGATTGCTTACTACAGAAATCACACACACTACATTTATACGGCTTCTCGCCTGTATGTGTTCGCATATGCTTTTTAAAATTCCCGGATTGAATACAGCTGAAATCACATTCACTACATTTATACGGCCTCTCGCCTGTATGTGTTCGCATATGCGTTTTTAACACATTGGAATGCTTACTACAGAAATCACACACACTACATTTATACGGCTTCTCGCCTGTATGTGTTAGCATATGCTTTTTAAAATACCCGGATTGAATACAGCTGAAATCACATTCACTACATTTATACGGCCTCTCGCCTGTATGTGTTCGCATATGTTGTTTGAAATTTTGGGATTCTATACAACTGAAATCACATTCACTACATTTATATGGCTTCTCGCCTGTATGTGTTCGCATATGCTTTTTAAAATACCCGGATTGAATACAGCTGAAATCACATTCATTACATTTATGCGGCCTCTCGCCCGTATGTGTTCGCATATGCTTTTTAAAATTCCCGGATTGAATACAGCTGTAATGACATTCACTACATTTATACGGCCTCTCGCCTGTATGTGTTCGCATATGCGTTTTTAACCCATTGGATTGCTTACTACAGAAATCACACACACTACATTTATACGGCTTCTCGCCTTTATGGGTTTGCATATTGTAGGGCAAACCTCCGGATTGCATACATCTGAAATCACGTTCACTACTATGGCAGCTCGCCAGTATAAGTTAGCATATGAGATTTCAAATGACTGACTTTAGCGATGGAGTACAATTCACTGAATTTATATGTTTTGAGTAAGCAAATTAAATATTCAAATTTCTTAATGCTTGCATTCAATGTATTTGTGCTTTCTGCCACAATGTATACGTATATGTGCATTCAAATCTACGTATGCGATGCACTACAATCATGTTCCCAACATTTATACTTCTCGCAGGTATATGTGTATTTAATTGTACTATTCGATACTACTTTCGTATAATTAATATCACTTCTTTTGCATAACTTCTAATCACTAAATCTTATTATAATACCATTTCATTGTCATTGATACTGTCTGCTATAGTTTAAATTCATTTTAGCAAAATTCGTTATGAAGACTTTCTTCCATTGTGTTCTTAGTGTTTTGAATTTTAGTACTGATGTATCCCCTTTATACTTAGTCATCTACAAACAATTGTTTTGTGTTAATTCAACATTGTATCAGCTTCAACTTCTTTTAAAAATATTTAATATGCTGTATATATTGCTGGCTGAAGAATACAATTATTCACACTTTGCCAAAGAAACATCAAATCTGGAACAATAATGTAGTGATGTTATTTAATTTAATAGTTTAAGTAAATCATATATGAGTTAATGAAATACGAATTAATTTACCTTTAAATACATTTAAATCAAGATTGTTCGAAATTTTCACTATTTATTCAATTATTTTGTAATATAATCCAAAACTATAAAACATCACCAACTTATAATACGGTGATATATATACTATATATGATAAATGTAATATTTATAGTACACATATACTCTAAATGTGGTTCATTATCACATCTTGCCCAAGTTACTGCCACCAAAGAAATATGTTTATCATCACTTCTTTCCTAAAAATAGAAACTGGTTCATTATTAATATGTATAAATTAAATTTATCTGTCTTTTATAGACGGGTAGTGTCAAGCAGCCCCTGCATCAAAGGAATAAATTGGAAAATCAGTAATGCTCGATTTTTCCTAAGGAACCTTTAAAAAAAATTGGTAATTATTTACACGCGTGCCCCCAAGATGGACGACCACTAGCTATACTAACCTGCTCTCCCCAACTCTTCTACTACAGTTACATGCAGCGTTCATTATTCCGATAATGTACATATCGATTTTTTTCCCCTATTATGCTTTTTATTTACACTTTTTGCATGTGTTTTATGTCTTAGCTGTAATCCAAGCTCTTACTTCTAGTAAGAGGAAGTATTGTAATCGTGTCAAATTTTCGATATTGAGTTTTCACCGGAAATATCAGTTTTGAGGTCCTCTGAGTCCAAAAAAGTGGTTTTTAGCAAATGGTCTGTGTGTGTGTGTGTATGCATGTGAACAGCATAGCTCAAAAATGAAAAACCGTAGGAAGTTGAAACTTGATATTTGGTTAGGTATCACCTTGGGATCTGACACTAGTTAGCTGTCAAAATTCCTCAACCGGTACTACCACTTTACTAGTTGGATTTTTTACTTTTTTGCGATTTTCTCAAAAATGGCTCCGACGATTTTCTTTAAACTCCAACATCAACCACACATACAAAGAGCTACAACTTTTATTTGAAACATTTCTCCGGGAAAATGCATTGAAGGGCACTTTTGGGGGAGGGGTGGGGTTAGGTTTCCATCTAAAGTGCTATTTCAGTTTATTAGACAATTCTGCCATCTAATAATGTTAATTAGAATTAAATATGTTGTTGAAATTCCGAGTTTGAAAAAAATCGGATAACCGGAAGTGCGTTTACTTTACCACTTTACTAAATGATTTATTCACTTTTTCGCAAAAATGGCTCCGACGATTTTTTTGAAACTTCGTATATAAACTAAACATGCAAAGATCTACAACTTTTATCTAAAACATTTCTCTGGGAAAATTCTTTTAAGGGCACTTTTAGGGGAGGGGTGGGGTTAGATTTTCATCAAAGTGCTATCCTAGTTGATTATACAATTCTATCATCCAAACATAATTAGTTAGAAATAAATAGATGGCGGAAATTCCGAGTTTCAAGAAAATTAGTAAACCGGAAGTGCGCTTTTACTGAACAGTTTTTTCAGTTTTCGACGAATTTCATTAAATTTGGTACACAAACTATAAAATTTGTCAATTATCATTTTGAGAACTAAGAGAAAGTTGTGTGAGTGTTTCACACCAGATTTTTTTATTAATCAATACTTTAAATATTTCAGATACCTATTGGTATTTCTTTTTATATAACACAGAACAATGTGCGATAATTGTGACTACAAACTGTTAGAAGTTGGTCGTCTGTCCTGTGACGAATCAGCAGTCATCGCGTTTTTGCAGAGGCACAGGTGCTTGCTTAGTGAAAAAACGTGTCCTTCTGGCCAAATTTGCAAATATATTGCAAATGAATGCAGGTTTTCGGTGCCGCAAAATTAGTGATAACGGGGTAAAGTGCGCTTTTAAGCATTCAATAAAAAAGAACACTTTCATCAATAAAGCCCACCTTACAATTCAACAAATATTTGAATTTGTGTCATTATGGTTATTATTAAACCATCCCCGACAAACTATGGCATTGTCTACCCGCACAATTGTCGTTTGGAGTAACTTCTGCCGCGAAGTTTGCACTTTCGTCATGATAGACAGAAATTACCAATTGGGTGGTCCCGGAATTACTGTCGAAATTGATGAGGCGAAATTTGGCAAACGCAAATACAATAGGGGTCGCGTAATCCGAGGGCAATGGGTATTCGGGTGTTTCGAAAGGGAAACAAAGAAGTGCTTCTTTGAACCCGTTGCAAATAGAACGGCCGCGATTACTGCTTTAATGGCAGTAATTCGCGATAGAATTTTACCGGGGACAACAATTATTTCGGATTGCTGGAGGGGATACGACCCACTAGAATTAATTATTAATTATATTTTTTACTTTTCAATATTTCAATTCTATTATGTTGTGTTATGTTTATAAATTTGTATCAGATTAAGGTGTTATAATAGGACTAGGAAAAATTAGTTAGTAAATAAGAAACCAAAAAGGAGAAATATTTAAATTTTGAAGAGGCAAAATAATGTACCTTTATTAATAAGTTCCGGAATTTCTCATTGTTGCCAAATTGGAATGACTGAATAGAAGCTCATTTATCCTGGTTTAAATAGGATAAATGAGTTAATAACCGAATTAGATTCAAATTTTAATTCATAATTTGTACTTGTTTAAAAAATGTTAATTATTACATGGAAGCTCATTTATCGTGGTGATCGCTCACCTAATTAAAAAGCGATACGCGCCGAGCAACATACCTCAGGGAAACTGTTGCAAGAAAGAATGAATAAATTATTTGACTAGTTTCAGCAGTTTTAAGGGGAAGTGTTAAATATCGATACTCTCGATGTCACGGATTTCATGGTTACTGTGGTAGAAGAGTGGGGCTGAGCAAGTTAGTGTAGCTAGTGGTCGTCCATCTTGGGGGCACACTTGTAAATAATTACCGAAAAATTAATAGAGAAAGCCACGGAAGTTTGCAAGAACGAACACAGTAATATTTCTAGTGTTAAATAATTTTAACTAAACTAGCTGCTAAAAGTTTTAAAATTCAGTAGACAGAAATGTATGGGATATTCCAATTTTATGCGGATTTGTATACTAAACGTTTGTAATTAATATTTTTTGGGAACATTAAAAATACTAATAGGCGAGAGGATATGCTGAAGTAGTTTTGAGCATGTCGGGTACCTTGAAGTTCTCTAGGTGAAGCCCCGCATATACTGGTAAAATTATATTTGTTTGAAAAATATTAATACTACATGAAGTATGTGCTTGGGTCTAATTAAAGCAATTTGAGACCTTTCAGGGATCAGATAGTATGAATATGACGAGTTTGTTGCTGGAGAAAGGTGTACATTATTTACACAATTTGTTTAATTCCTCTCCCCAGAAACTAGCAAACTCGTTGCTGCGAGCTTTCTTTCAGCCTCAATAGTCTTCATTCGGTTCCAGAGTTAAAAAATAACATAAACAAACGAGCTTTCTCTACAGGAAATAGGCAATAAGGGAATCAACTTTACCAAAAAGTTGCAACAGCTAGGGGTTTATATAATTATCAACTAATAATAATAGCCAAAAAATTAGATCACATCTCAGTTCTAAATTACAACAAATCTGAGAAAATTATGTTTTACCTTACTTAATTTCAAGCAAATAACTAACTAGGTTTCTCCTTATTCAGCAATAATTTTTAATTAAATCTGGATACACTACTAAGCGACTATTACGTAGACAATAAAGCAGAAGAGAACTACTACATTTAAATATTTATGAAACACCTCAAAATACAATATCCATGTATAACTTGAAAATCCCCATTTTATTGTAGGAAAACATCATTCCTTTTTGTAACGAATTACATTACATAACCTAGCTGACAACTATTATAACCTTCCTCTTCAAAACCCAAGAAACGTGTTCACGTTCTTTCCAACATAAATTAATGATTAAATTATTTGTACCAAAAATGAGGTCACTAACCATAACAATGTACCATAACAATGGATGTAACAATTTGTACCATAACAATGGATGTCTAGTTGGGAGAAAAGGTAGTAACTATAAATAACATGATTAGGTTCCTATCCTAAGAAAACGAAAATTCAATTCTTAGGCGTCACTTAATTGCAGAATTAAATTAGATTGGAAACTGGGAGGGCGAATCTTCATTCCCCTGCAATCTGCATTGAGAGGTCTATTGCGGATCCTCTGAGCTTATATCACATCCTTCAACTTCACCCTCTTAATCAGACGAAGCAAGCTGAGAGTGGCTTCTTCATGAAGCTGGCGACTGCAAACAATCTCTTACCGGTTTTGGGAAGTTTTACAAGTTACGACAATATCTTTTTAACGATCACCTTTTTCATCATTAAGGGGCAACATTGTGATTTTATCAAACCAGACACGGTTAATGATTAATTAAATATACAAATTATTGCTTTCAATATTACGACACTTTTGGAACATGAGTTTTTTTTATGTTAGACAATACTACACCACTTTCATAAAGGAGGGGATTCTTTTGAATTTAACTTCACATGATATTATATATGGCTTTGTTTTCCCATGTAAGATTAGTTTATTTTTATTAACTACAAGACAACCGCACCGGGACGAACCAGCTTTACTGATCAGATGTACAGAACAAACCAGTTAACTGAATTTGGCAGTAAAGTAAAGTGTTACTTCCAATTGACGGATTTTGATCGGGAGCGATGGTAACAGTTAAAACAAAAATGTGAACTTTCTGTATTTATCGCTTCTACTTTCTCATACTTCTAGTAAGGAGGATATATTGAGATCGTGACAAATTGTCGAAATTGAGTCTTCACTGGAAATACATATTCTGAAGTCTCCTGAGTACGAAAAAATGTCTTCAGAGTATGTACCGTATATGTGAGAGAATGACAGTTTGATTAAAGTATCTATAACATGGAATATCGACGGCAACTCTCATTTGGTCAATCTTTTAGTTACTACCACCGCATTTGGTATGAAAATTTCAGATGAACCTAAACGACTTAATGTTTTTTACCAGTTTCCAAAAATTGTCACAATAACGTCTCCAACGATTTTCTTTAAAGCTCAAGATTATGGTGACATGTGAAGTAATAAAAGGAATCTGTTATTATTATGTTTCAATTTAAAAAAAAAATCTGGTGTGAAACACTCACACAACTTTCTCTTACTCCAGTTCTCTAAATGATAATTGACAAATTTTATAGTTTGTGTACCAAATTCAATGAA